>JAIUJO010000017.1:2940910-3230910 GCA_023846275.1 Vanilla planifolia | reverse complement strand
TTCTTCTGTTCTTCTCCTTTTATTTCTCCTATTCTTCTCTTCTTCTTATTCTTCTTCGTCTTCCTCTTCTTCTTCTTCTACATCATCATTTTCTATTTCTTTTTCCTCTTCTTCCTCATCTTCCACTTCTACTTCTTCCATGGTCACTGAGCTAACATCCTCTCAAACTAAACTCCCTTTGGACTAGTTCAAAGATTCATTCTAAGGAATATAATAAAAGCTTCTTTTTATATTGTTCGTGCCATTTCTCTTCCCTACTCATCCCCTTTGCTTTGGCAGCAAAAGTTAGGAATCAAAAACATCAAAAGAAGGACATTCGATTATGAATTCACCATCCCTTAAAGGCCGACCCACTTTCTACGACTTCAATCGATTCGACTATGACTATGCCGTCTCTAAAATCTCTTGACTCGTGCCCAAAAAACCCATTTGGTAGGTTGTGTTCCTTCAACACTCTATTGAATGACCTTTTCAGGATCACTAGCCAACTTAGAACTAACTGATGTAATTTGCTTAGTAGAATTCTTTGACATGATTGGTGTCCCAACCCTAGGTCACTTTCATTGAATGATAATGGCAACTTATTCTAGTTTCCTTCATTTCATATTTTTCATTTGATAGTGGAGGAGTGTCATTGTTACGTGATACCCCATGAGGCTCCCTTCTAAGGATCACGATTCTGAACTTTAGAAAAGTGGTCTCCAATTCATGATGTGAACAGCCCAACCTCTTTGTTTGAAGGTTTGCTAGAAGCTTCAAAATTAAAGTAGAAACTTTGCTTTTTGTAATTCCAAAAAAAAGACAACAATGATTTGAAAAGATGATCTTTGATAGCTGACATAGGGAGGGTTTAGAAAAGTTTGATCATAGATAGAGACTGAAACAAGTGCATGGGGGTAAGATTTAATGTAGCCAAGTGGATTAAAAAGTGGATTGTGAATCAACCATGCATAGCTTCAATACCCATCATTCACCCATCCAATTCTTTCCAACCAATTAGATTTTTTTATGTTTCATAATAGGGATGGAAGGGATGGGGTTTTAACTTTTTAGCACCAAACAACTTCTAGATAGGTAGCCATCCTTACTGTCAGATTGCTTCCTCCCTGAAAGCTGTAGTTCTAGATTAACATATTAAGTCAGTGCTTTGTTTTCTTAACTTATTTCGTTTAATAACATTGAGCAAGAATCATAGTGGAGACTCGCATCTCTGAGTTTTTTACCCAGTGCTTGTCTATATGTCTCCCAGGTCCCATAGTCTATAGTAAACAAGCTGATAAGCAATAGGGGACTTGTTGTCCCCCCTCCATGTTCTTGCTTTCATGACCAAGGCTAGGAGGACCATCACCCAAGTGTTAACATTACTGGGTGACCTATCTGATGAGCTTGGTGACAAGACTAACTACATGGAGAGGTTGATGCGACATTGATATGGCAACCCATTGTAGATTCGTGACACATGCTAAGGCGAAGCTCCAAACAGCACGTTGTTCAGAGTCTCATATTGTGTGGAGACGATGGACATAACTAGGCGAGAGCTTTTGTTTTAGTAGAGCATGAGCTTACTGAGGCACGCCTTTGTGTTGAATCATTAAAGGCCAAGAGGACAGCTTCTAGAGAAAACCTTGCTAAGACTGCTACCTCTGCTTTAGATCTTTGTATTGCCTTGCATAATTGTAGAGTCGTAGTTATGGCGGTGATGACATTGGGAGTCAGGTTATCTTGGCCAAGCTTGTGTTATCATCCTATCATTTCTGAGGTTCATAATGTTGCTAACCTCTATTTTTTTAGTAGGAATTGTGTAAGGTTTGATAATTACTAACATATTTGCATATTTTTGATTTTCTTCTGTGAATTGATACAACACTTTACATGTTTCTACCCGTTCAATTTCTATGAAGAGTACCTGCAAACCCCTTCTAGCAATTGCTGATATTAATATAGTTCCCAAAGGGGGCCCCCTGACTTCAAGCTCTTGAAGTAGCCTACAATAGCCTCTCAAAAATGATTGGCGGGCAAGGAACTTGAAGGTAGTGATGAAACTAGTTTCTTGCATTGATGACATTTGTGTGTTGCCTGCCCCCAGTCTGAAAATGTTGATGAGAGTTTACTCCACCAAACTTGAATAGGTCATGGGATTCACTCTTAGCTCTGAGGCCAAGGTTTGCTCCTTATGTCAAGGCAGTAATGAAATGGACTTCCTTCCCATATAATGAAATATGAGTAGCAGGATCGGACTATCCTTAAACTGAGTAAAACCTCTTCCAATATTGAGCATGAATTGGAGTGAGAACGTAGTCGAAGGCTCTTGATACACTTGCCTAGTACATTTCAAGGCTTTATCAAGAACTCAGTCCTTTCTTCTCCAGAGCATCTAACTCTTGGAGTATAAGTTGCACTCTCTGGTCCTCTACAAAGCCTTCCTAAATTGCCACTTTAAGGGTGGGGATTTGGACTTCCAGTGGGAGGACTACCTTTCAACCAATGTCAATGCATAAGGCATATGGTACGCCCATGGTCCTTCGAGATGTTTCTCATGAAGATCTTTTCTAAGAATAAGGGTGATCAGAATGAGAAGCTTACACATTGTCTTATTGACTGACAGCCTCTTCATGCCAATTAGCTGTAGCATTGAAGGTGTGGAGAAACAATGTTGCATGCGAAACTTTCTACAAAGTTGATCTATTTGTTGATTTTTTCAATGGTTTTCCATTCCATTATCAGAGATCAGGTGAGCGGGACTTCGAACAGATAGATTAGATGATTTCTTATCCACATCATTTCCCTTTACTTATTCTAATGGTGTGGCCTCTACCCACTTGAAAAAGAATTTATTGTAGCCAGAATATACATATACCTCTTAGATGTGGGAGGTTGGATGTGGCCAACCACATATATGCCCCAAACCTTAAACAAGACATTATCGTCAGATGTTAAGGTTCTGATGGTTGTCGAATGAAGACTGCATGTATCTCACAAACGTGGCATCTCTTAGAGAAATTAATGGAGTCTTTCAACATGGTGGACCAGTATTACCCTAGTCACTTCAATGATGGTAGAACTTTGTTTCTGACTGGTATGCACCACAAACACCAGCATGAGCTTGCTCCAAAGCTTCTTTAGATTTTTTCTTTGACAAGCGTCTTAAGAGGAATCCATCGAAGGCACTCCAATAAAGGACTCCGTTCTCACCAGAGTCTTGTACAGCTCGACGTCTAATATGGTTTCGAGTGGGCACCTTCTTATATAGAATCCCCTACCCTAGTTTAGATATTCAAGAAATTGTTATCACGAATCCTTTTTTGTAGTCACTTCTAAGGCTTCAGTGCCACTTGAGTTTAGTTAAAAACGATGATCTTCACCTCTTTGTCCTTATTGTTGAGTTTTGTGAAGATAGGATTACCTTTTGGTAAAGATGGTAGAAGCCTTTATCCTTCAATGCAAATGTACATGGTCTCAAATGGGTTGAGGGCTATAGCTGCTGCTAGGCTGGCCAGTGCATCAGCTTCTATGGTTATAGCTTCAAGAGTTGTGTTCTATCTGTCGAACTCTAAATCCTAATATGAATTCTTTAACCCTACTGAATTGGGGACTAGCTCATGTTTCTTCATCGAGAAACTGGCCTTGAGCCAAACCAACAAAGCATTCCATTGAATGAAGCCCATTTCCGTCCTAAAAAGCCACTTTCGAGGGAGAACTCTTGCTCCTCGGCTCCCTGAATCCGAGAGAGACGAGACAGAAGATGCATAAAATGCAAAGATGACTATGGATGCTATGTGTTCCTCTATCCTATGTTTAGGAGTAGAGAAGAGACCTCCTTCAATCGACAAAGCACTTATTTCTTGCTCAGCCAAGATGTGTGAAAGGGAACCCTCTTCCAAAATGTCTTTAATGGTGGATAATGGAGCTACAATTCTGCTACTTTGACTTTAAATTTTTTCAACTACTGTGATGAAAGAAAGCAAGGAAACTCAGCTTTTTGTAGGTCCGAATAATCGAGTCACTAAGGTCCACTCGTCAAGTAAAGCCTCACTTTTTTGGATTCACTAAACCTACCTTTTGACATTGCTAGAAGGTCTAGTACCATAGATCAGAAGGTTAGATTCTCTATAAGCATGTGTAATCAATGAATTTCATAGCCTCTTGAAACTAGGGTACAAAAAGCTAAGGTACTTCTAGTCCACCACTAAGAACTTCTCGCTATCAGATTAGTTGTGATCAACTTCACCCTAATAACTCGACTTGCATAATACCATGATGCTTAATGTCAATGCCCTTCGAAATTGACCGAAGGTGCAATTACACGAAGACCCGCGTGTGAAACGACCTTGGGCCAGGAAAGTCAGACGACAGAAAGCAATCCCTTCCAAAAATTCAACCTGTAGAGTTGAACACAACAGTGACTTCGACCATGTTCTTCTATCAATCTTCTTGCCATTGCTGAACTCCTTATTATGCAAACCTCTCACTGGTTGATTTGATTGAACCCTGTGAGAGCCCCAATATAATTCAAAAGTTCTCTCGAAAACGATTCCCAGAATACTGCCTAGTTAACTAGTAGCGGACCCCAAAGTGTAATTCTCCAACCCGACTCACCCTCAATTGTCGAGTGAAGTTCCCCTTCTCTTCTCGAAGAAGAGAAGGATGGCGAGTGCTAGGATATCATGTACTACATGAATAATCAACCTGTTCATTCAGGAAGTTCTCACTAGAAAGAATGGAGCCACATGATGCGAGAGTGCCACATAGGATTGATATGAATTCAAACAATACCTATATGTGATGGTGATGAAGTACATCAGCTGATGTCATATATTCTATGTATTCCTTGGCTATATTTTTGTAGGGAGGATATAGCCTATGAAGATGCCTTCAGAATCAGCTTGTTCATTTGTACGCTAAAAGAAAGCACATTGAATTACTATGTCATGCTTCCAGAAGGCTCCATCAACCATGAGCTGAATGGAGCGAAAAAGAATTTTGTACTTATTCGATGAAGATTACTCCATCTCCACAACGTAATGTGTTCAACAAAACAAACCAAGCTTGTTTGTGGGGTCCCCTCCTCTGGGGTATTGATTTTTGGGAACTTCTTTACGATACTATAATATAATATCAATAATATAAATAGAAGATTCTATTCTAAGAAATAGTCAAATAAAATGAGGTGCACGAGCACCTTTGTGACCTCGTACTCTTTTTCGTTTGTTTCTTTTTATTTTTTCTCAATCCATTGAAGTTAGTGTCCTTATGCTAAAAACATAATAAGTGAGGAAAGTGTATGCTAATGATCCCTAGAGGGGGCCCTAATTGGCAAACTCAAGTGGGGCTTAGTTCGCATGCTTTCCTTAGCAAGTAGAGTGAGCACAGAGAATTAAAGATGGGTTGCTCTATCACTTGGGCTAGGATAGCTCTACTACTCAATCAATTTATCACTTGTTCTTGGACCGGGGGGCACTTATGCTTTCCTTAGCAAAAACAACACAAGAAGATGAGGGAAATACTAGTTTGCTTTACTAGGGAAAAGAAAAACTATGAATTTTTCATTTTCATTAATCACACCAAATTACACACTTAAATAGCATAAACACTGCCTAACAAATAAGTCCACTATACCACTAAATACACCAATTGACTACCAACTAACCCACTAAATACGCCAACCTACTAACCCATTAATGCAACTAAAATAATGCAAATATGTTTTGAATCAAACTCTAACTCTCCCCCTTGATTCAAACTTCACTACAACTAACTTTAGTGAAAACTTCTATTGTATGATCTTCAGTCCCAATAAGCTAATCCTAACTGAACTCCTAGAACCTTAGCACAAGTTGAATCCTAATAATAAATGAGGTCGATCCTTTTTGCAAAGTCACCTTCATCATTAATAAATGAGGTCGATCCTTTTTGCAAAGTCACCTTCATCATCATGTTTATCGGGGTCGACATCCATGCATCCTGTGATGTCATACTTCCTCTTGTAATCCACACTCCCCTTAGCCTGGCATCAACCATCTGTCGAATTAGAATACCAAGGTTCTTCATCTTTTGCAGCAGCTTCTATTTCATCTCCAATGGCATGCTACCGAGGAGTTATGCTATCACCATCTGCATGATTCAAAGCTTCTTCTTTTTAGCACATGTTTCGACCTTTGGTTGATGAACTCACAATCTGATCATAGTTTTCGAAATTCCTTTGTGTGCATGCCTCCTTTGAATGCTTTCCTTTGTGTGCATCTCTCCTTGAATGCAATTTCACTTCATTTGCTTCTTTTTTGTTATTGCTGGAAACCAAGATTGCTCCATTTTGAAGCCCAGCACCCTTTTTTCGCTTCAAACACTAAGGGTCTTTGGACCTTCAAACAAAATAGAAACATCATAGAATGGAAGTTCTGCTTCCTTCAAGGACTTCATGCCCTCAGGCTTCAGAGAGGAGATAAAGTCAATATTCTTGGTTGAATCAACTCTTGCTCCTCTCAACTCTACAAGACTTCTTGGACTGGCAAATTCTACAGGATTTGCAACATCTCCAACCTTCTCTTTTCTACCCATCTTTCTTTCATTGTAATGGGAGTTCTCTACTGCTCTTCCACCAAATCTCCCTCCAAGCCTTCCTTGAGCCTTGCAAGAATTATTGTTCGCACTGCTCGCCTTTGTGCCTTCAAAATCTCTCCCTTATTGCAAATTGTTTCGTGCTGCCCACCTTCGTGTCTTTGAAATCTTCCCTTCTAGCATACTGTTTCGTTTTTTCCTCTGTGGCAATCACTCTCCCCGTGCCCCGAAGAGTCCGTCACTCGTTGTCATCTGCTCTCGGTTTCATTCCTGTCGGCTCTTTCTCTGCAGGATTTGACTCCCTCTTGCTCTCGTACCATCTCGTTCTCCTCATGTTTCCCGTCACAGCCTTCTTGAACTGCTTCATCTTCCTTGGGTTTTATGTTCACGCTGGCACTATCGTGGCCGATGTTGATGCTAGTTCGCTTATCGGTGTTGATTGTAACTCCTCCTTGCCCACGTCTACATTTACATAGACGCTATCGTTGCCTGTCTCTCTTTGCACGAGAGACTTAAAGATCCACATCGTTTCTCTACTTCTTCCTTCTATCATAGCCTAGCTCCTCTGCTTCTTCCTTCTAGAGCAGATCTCGAAACAACAATTAAAAAAATGAATCCACACTCTGATACCAATTGTTAGGGTTTGGAAGAAAAAACGCTAAGGCGAAAGACGACGAAAAACCTGGTTGCGTTGCTAGGAGAAATAAAAAATCAACTACAAATTTCATTTGTCATTTTGAATAATCACACCAAATATTTTGCTGGACTAAAAGCTAGCATCAGTACATTTGCATATGAGGTTCAATGCTTGAACAAGTTGTGTTTGGAGTGGAAAGAAGTAGAGGATTCTTTATGAAAGAAATGGAAGAAATTGAAGAGTTTGACTCTCGCAGATCAAAACTTGAGTCTATTTACACTGCATTTCTACGTGCTGACATTGTTAAGTATCTTGCACACCATATCCTCATTCAAATGATATATTGTTATTATGTGAACATGATGTGTTATTGAGTTACATCCTTGAGTTTATTCTTTTATTTTTAATAATAAACATAAAAGAATTTTATAAAAATATAAAAGTGTGATTTTAACCTAGAAAAAATGACTGAAAATATGAATCATGTTTCTTAAATCAATGAATAGTTTAAGATTTAAACTAATAAAAACTTTGAGAGATTAAAAAATTTATTCTTATTTATTTGCTAAATCAAGAAGATAATTTATTAATTTGGATTCCTAAATATAATTTGAAATTAATATTAAAAAATCGTCTTAAAATAAACAAGCTAACATTCTATTTTATAGTAAAAAAATCTTAACAGAACTAATGCACATGTCTTCAATTGTTGAAGCTTGCAGAACACTCAAAAATGAATCACTTGTTCTTTACACATAAATTTTTTTCAATGTGAATATGCATGTTAGAATAAAATTTTAAACATTTTTTGATTGATTCATCAAACATAAAAGTATGCCAATAGTCATAATAATTAATCTTTTTTACAAATTTTGAATCAATCAGAATACAATATACCATAAATAATTTGTTTCTATAATTGCTAGACTATTCAACGAAGTGTAATTGGTACAAAGTGGTTTTCTTTAAAAAATAAACTACTTCAACAATTTCTTAGAAATTTCTTAAAATTTAAGGGTTATTAATAAATTTTAGATTAACTAACTTTAAGTGATCGTAAAAAATAAAAAATAACAAATTGAAATAATTCCAACGAAAAAATCATAAATTAAAGGAGAGGCATTAATCAACTAATGACATACATGTAAGAGAAGTTCATCATTAACTATTTGTATATCCCTTTTATAAATAATTTATGTTTTTGTTAATTTTATTAATTATTTTATTATCATCAAAATAGAAATTTTATTGTGTTATTGACCTCTTGTCATGGTATTTTGTTTATTGATAATAAACACTAAGTACTTTTAATAATTTTTCGAAGTTTAAGTTTTAAATTTTAGATAGATAATGTTTGTATTAATAGGAAAACTTGAAGAAGTGCAGCATAAGAAAAATCCTATGAAAACCATGACTAACAAACTATCAAAAGATACATTTTTGAATTGAATTTTAGGGACTTTAATTTTACTTTGATTAAAATGTTAAGCTTGATTGAAATATTTATCGCAAGTCACAAAAGTTAAATTTTATTAAAATTAACATTTTAAAAAAATCTTTAGGATTAAAACAATTAATTCTTTTTTTTTGTTATCTTGAATTCATTTTATCATTCTATTATATCTTACTATTTATAAAATAACTAAAATGAACCATTTAATTATAATAATAAATTCAAAAATAAATGCTAATTAAAATAATACTAATTATTAATAAAAGAACCAAAGGACTTTATAACAACTAAAACATGCTGGCTATCATTAAGCGTACTCGAATGCAAGTTCCAAAACTCGTCAATATAAAATGATACTAACTACAACTACAAATATTTTTTATGGTCTTAGAATGGGTCAATACTCTCTTATCCACATATACAATTTGTAAATCATCACTACTGGTATGAGTCATGACCTTCTAAACAAAATAGGGGGAACCCAAAATAGAAGAAGAATAAAAAGAAGAAGAAGAAGATGATGATGATAAAGCAAAAGTATAAGAAGAAGAAGTGGAAGAAGAACAAGAAGAAGAGGTGGAGGAAAAAGACAAAGAAGAAGAATAAGAAAAGGAAGAAGATGAAGGAGCAGAAGAAGAAGAAGATGATGATGAAGATGAAGAAGTAGAAGAAGAAAAAGAATAGGAAGAAGAATATGAAGAAGAATAGGAAGAAAATGGTGAAGAAGAATAAAGAAAAGGAAGAAGTAAGAAGGGAGAAGGGAGAAAGAAGAAGATAGAAGTAAAAAGGAAGAAGTACGAAGGTAGAAGGAAGAAGAAAAAAAGGGAAAAGTAAGAAGAAGAAGAAGAAAAAGAAGTAGATGAAGAAAAAGAGAATGAAGAAGAAGACGAAGAAGAGGAAGAAGAAGAGGAGGAGGAGATGGAAGAAGAAGAAGAAGAATAAGATCTTGAAGAAGGAGAAGGAGAAGGAGATGAAGGAAAAGGAGAAGGAGAAGGAGAAGGGAAAGGAGAAGAAGGAGAAGGAGAGAATGGAGAAGGAGATGGAGAAGGAGAAGGAGAAAGAGAAGGAGAAAGTGATGGAGAAGGAGAAGAAGAAGGAGACGGAGAAGGAGAAGGAGAAAGAGAAGAAGGAGAACAAGAAGGAGTAGTAGAAGGGAAAGAAGAAGAAGAAGAAGAAGAAGAAGAAGAAAGAGAAGAAGATGAAGAAGAAATATAAGAAGAAAAATTAGGTTTAGAGAGTGGAAAAAGAAAAAGAGAAGAATAAGAAGAAGAAGAAGAATAAGGAGAGGAGGAAGAGGAAGAGGAAAATGTTGAATGAGAAGAAGTGAAAGAAGAAAAAGGAGAAGAAGAAGAAGAAGAAGAAGAATTAGAAAAAGAAAAAGAAGAAGTAGAGGAGGAAGGAGAAGAAGTAGATGAAAAAAGAAGTAGAAGAAGAAGAAGAAGAAGAAGTAGGAGAAGAAAGAGTAAGAGAAGGAGAAGGACAAGGAGGAAATGGAGAAGTAGATGAAGAAGTAGAGGTGAAGGAGAAAGAGAAGGAGAAGGAGAAGTAGAATAAGAATTAGAGGAAGAAGAAAAAGAAAAAGAAAAAGAAGAAGGAGAAGGAGAAGAAGAATATGAAGAGGAAGAAGTGGGAGAAGACGTAGAAGAGGAAGAACAAGAATAAGAACAAGTACAAGAAGAAGGAGAAGTTGTATAAGAAAGAAGAAGAAGAAGAAGAAGAAGATGATGATGATGATGATGAAAAAATAAGTATTAGTAAAAGAACAAGCAGAAATAGATGAAAAAGAAGAAGAATTAGAAGAACAAGAAGAAGTTGAAGAAGAAAAAGAAGCAGAAGCTGAAGAAGAAGAAGAAGAAGAAGAAGAAGAAGACGAGAAAAAAGATTAAGAGGAAGAAGAAGAAGAAGAAGAAGAAGAAGAAAAAGAATAAGAAGAAGAAGAAGTAGTAAAAGAAGAAGAAGAAGAAGAAGAAGATGAAGAAGTAGAAGAAGAAGATGAAAAAGAAGAAGAAGTGGAAGAAGAAGAAAAAGAAGAAGAAAATGAAGAAGAGGAAGAAGAAGAAGAAGAGGAAGAATAAAAAGAAGAAGAAGAAGAAGTAAATAAAGATGTAGAAGAAGTAGAAGAAGAAGAAGAAGAAGAAGATGAAGAAGCAAAATTCGAAGAAGAAGAAGAAGAAGAATTGGAAGAAGAAGAAGAAGAAGTGGAAGAAGAAGAAGAAGGAGAATTAGATGAAGAAGAAGAAGAAGAAGAAGAAGAAGTAGAAGAAGAGGTGGTGGAAGTAGAAGAAGAAGAATATAAAAAAGAAGAAGGGAAAGGAGCATGAGAAGAAGATGATGATGATGAAGAAGATGAAAAAGTAGAAGAAGAAAAAGAATAGAAGAAGAGTAGGAAGAAAAAGAGGAAGAAAAGGGGAAGAAGGATAAAGAAAAAGGAAGAAGTAAGAAGGGAGGAGGAAGAAGGAGATGGAAGAAGTAAAAAGGAAGAAGTAAGAAGGAAGAAGAAAAAGAAGGGAAAAAGAAGAAGAAAAAGAAGAAGATCAAAAAAAAATGAAGAAGAAAACGAAGAAGAGGAAGAAGAAGAAGAGGAGGAGGAGATGGAAGAAGAACAAGAAGAAGAAGATGATCATGAAGAAGAAGGAGATGAAGGAAAAGGAGAAGGAGAAGGAGAAGGGAAAGGAGAAGGAGAAGGAGAAAAGGGAGAAGGAGAAGGACATAGAGAAGGAAAAGGAGAATGAGAAGGAGAAAGAGATGGAGAAGGAGAAGGAAAAGGAGAATGAGAATGAGAAGGAGAAGGAGATAAGGAGGAAGAAGAAGAAGAAGAAGAAGAAGTAGAAGATGAAGAAGAAAAAACAGAAGAAAAAAATTAGGGTGAGAGAGTGGAAGAAGAAAAAGGAGGAGGAGGAGAAGAAGAAGAAGGACAAGAGAAAGAATAAGAAGAGAAGGAAGAAGAAGAGGAAAAAGTTGAAGAAGAAGTGGAAGAAAAAAAAGGAGATGGAGAAGAAGAAGAAGAAGAAGAATTAAAAGAACAAGAAGAAGTAAAATAGGAAGAAGAAGAAGAAGAAGAAGATGATGATGAAAAAGAAGTAGAAGAATAAGAAGAAGAAGAACAAGAAAAAGAAGAAGAATCAAAAGAAGAAGAGGAGGTGGAAGAAGAAGAAGAAGAAGAAGAAGAAGAAGAAGATGAAAAGTAGAAGAGGAAGATGAAGAAGAAGATGAAGAGAAAGAAGAAGAAGAGGAGGAGGAAGAAGAAGAAGAGGAATTAGAAGAAGAAGAAGAAGAAGAGGAGGAGGAAGAAGAAGAAGAACAAGAATAAGAAAAGAAGGTAGAAGAAAAAGAAGAAGAAAAAGAAGGGAAAGATGAGAAAGAAGAGGAAGAAGAAGAAGAGTAGGAAGAAGAAAAGGAAAAAGAAGGAGAAAAAGAAGTGGAAGAAGAAGAATAAGTTGAAGAAGAAGAAGAAGGAGACAGAGAAGGAGGAGGAGAGATAGAAGGAGAAGGAGAAAGAGATGGAAGAAGAAGAAGAAGAAGAAGAAAAAGAGAAGAAAAAGATGGAGAAGGAAAAGGAGGAGAAGGAGAAGGAGAAGAAGAAGAAAAAGAGTAAAAAAAGACGAAGATATAGAACTAATTTTTGGAAATGAAAATTTTCTTAAATAGACAATTTACTCATACCCTCTTATTCGTTATGCCTCAAACATTTTACAATAAGTTAAACATCTACTTGGTTTTATTGGACATGTTAAATGCCTATTGTAATACAATCATTATGTTGTTTCATATATTTGGCAACACATAAAATTTATTTCGAAGGTTAGGCATATTTTTTCATTTGTTTTGGATATGGAAGCATACCAAATGTTTTGAACCATAATGTATTTTTTAACTTTTTATTAAAAGTACATTTCAAAATTAAAGTATTAAGAAAAAATAAAAAAAATAGAGGATGTGACACTCAATCCCAAGAAAGGCAAGCGTGGTCACCACAACTATGCTCCAATCTTATGCAAATCAAGCAACATGGTTACATTATTGTACATGTGTTGGAAAGAGACAAAGATGATTGATAATGAAACAATTGATAACATTGAGATTAATAATTGGATTCAATTATTAGACAAGTTAACTAATCTATTTAATAAAGTAATCAAAAGCATCCAGCATCCTCAAGAAGTTGGTTATTAAGGGTCATATATTTGACACTTACAAGGATAACATACTTGATTGTCATGACAACCTTATCTAGTTTGGATAAAGGATTATAACAATCTCTTCCATAATCTTTACTATAAAATAATAGTTTTATTTTCCTAAACAAAATACTTATAATATTATCCAAATTTTCCATTTATGTACAATGACTTAAACTAATACCTAAGCCACCAAACACATAGTATTAATGACACTAAATAACTTGATGAGCCAACATCCAATAAGTATCTTGAACAACCTACACATTCCAATGGAACTATATATTCTTATGAGAAGAGGATAATGTTTCAAGAAAAATGAAGTTCTTTGTGCTTAAGACAATCCCACGAGAGGGGGGGGGGTGAATTGTGGCAGATAAAATTTTTTTTCGATTTTTGGTTTCAATTAAAACTTAAATCTTTTAAGAAAGAATAAGAAAGAATAGTACACAAGATTTTTAAAATGGTTCGACTCAAAATCGAGCTTGCATCCAACACCAACCGTTGTTTGGAAAAGAACACTAAAATCACAAAATTAGAAGTGAGGTTTTTCTTACCGTTCACCTCAAACCTACTTCGCATTTTACCTACGGCCAATCCTGAACCTGCTTGAGTTTTTCCAGGCTCAACTTAAACCCCATGCTTTTGCATAGTTGTCGGGATGACTTACCCCAAAGAAAGAAATACAAAAAAAATGGCAAAACTTAAAGAAAATTTTAAGAGAAATATGAGGCACACACAATACGAAAAGATGGAGGAATAAGGATTTAAAAATAGTTGAAGAAAAAACATCCAATTTTGGGTTCCTTCTTGTAGGTTTTACTTTGTGACTTTGGAAGCACAATATGCACTTATAATTGCTTGATATTGTGATTTGAAAGCTTTGAAATCTTAGTAATGGTAACCTCTAGGAGTTCTTCATCATTCCTTATTTATAGAGCTTAATTAGAGCTATAAATCCACTCCCAATGGTTCTAAAATGAACTAGCTATTTGGGTAACGGACACAAAGTAGTCAATGCTCGATTTGGAGCCTGAAATGGATGTTTCTAATTAAATCTTGAATTTACAGTTTGAGATCAATCCTGGTCGTTGGATCTAGGCATCATTGATTTGGGCCATTGGATCGCGCATTGGTTGTCCTACATGTATTAAAATAATGTGTCCAAAAATCAACTAAAACTAAAACTTAATGTAGTGGTTCCACATCTTCTTGCAGATCTGGCTCGGTTTTGAATCTCCTGCTAGGCATTTTACTGTTTCATGACAATTTACCTTAATTAATCTAAGCTGTTCGATCATGCCTGCCCCACCTCCTTCTTTGACAATCGAATGGAAGTTTAGTCCCACATCGTCCAAATGTCTTCGTCATTGCTTTTTATAACTGTTTTGGTTCATTAGTCTCTCGAGCTGTTTGGGGCTGGCTCCGATCGTGCTTGCCTTTTCTCCTTCTTTGACAATTGAATGGAAGTTTAGTCCCACATCGTCCAAATTTCTTTACCTTTGCTCTCTATAACACTTTCGATTCATTTGTCTCTCGAGCTGTTTGGGGTTGGCTCCTCCCTTACTCGACAAGACTTCATCACTTGGTCCTGGTTGGCTTGATTTTGTGCTAGCTCTGGTCCAGCTTTCTGCGAGCTGAGTTCGCACTTGTTCTGTTTAGTAGCTGTGGGCTGATTTTGCATTTGTTTCGGTCAGTAGCACTTCTTGCATCCTTTGGGCTTTGCTCGCCCCTTTCGGGTCTATCAAAAAATTTTTACTTTATTTTATTTTTTAAATCCTTCGAGCCTAGACGGACCAGCCGTCAGGTCAGGGTCTACCCGCGTAATGCTACGGTCAAAAATTATTCCTAAAAAATTAAATATCGATGTCTATACTTCAATAATGCTCGACCCAAAAATTAAAATTAAAAAATTATTAAACTTATAACATTTTCAAATATTAGTACTACCAGAGTGCCACATCATCTTAAAATTTGGACTTATTAAATTCAAGAAAAATAAAAAGATATTCAAGTATAAAAATTTTGGTGCATGCTTTCAATTTCCTTGAAGCTTTCCATCACTCCAAGAGTCTTGAAGACCACTATTTTAGACATTTAAAGTTCAGGGCTTGACTTAATTGAATATTAACAATTTCACTTAAAGCAAGCCCATATGAGATATAAACATTTATGCTTGACTCATCAAACACAAAGCATTCTCTCTACTCTCTTTATTACAAAAATATCAACTATACGATTCCCCCATTGTGTTGTATAATTGGCATCTCACTAAATCATTATTATTAATTCTTCACTTTATTGTATTATATGGTCTCTCCATCAAACATTATGATTCTTTCAACTCCCTATATATGGTATCACAAGCCTATCTTGCTCTTTGACTTTTATCTAATCATATTGTATGAGAATCCCATGGTATAGGTATGATCACTCCAACTATGATATGATTACATTGTTGGACAACACAATAAGATTTCTTTTTGAACCAACTTAACTCTAACTGTATTATATATTCTCTTATTTTTATGATATGTTTTTTAACTCCTTAAACAAATTATTGATAATCATATTGTATATTGAGTCTAATGATATAGTTAGACTCACCTCCAAACAAAACCATAAGGCTTAAATTCAATTATATTTTACTTAATACAACTCTAAACACCCATAATTAATTATCATAGCATTCTTGTATAGTAAAAAAAACCTTTAATTCCTTTATAAAAATGAATAAACTCAATAAAAAATATAATTTCAAATTTTTTTGCCCTTTTTTCGCTCATTGTAGTAGCTTTCTAGTACTTTCTTCACCTTCTTTTTTCTTATAGTAATATAAGTCTCCTTTCTGTGTTTCCTTGCGTGCTCTCCTTATGGCCAACACAATTCTTTTCTACTCTTTCTTGCAGTCCTCTTGAATTGAAACTTTCATCTTCCCTCTTCTCTTTATTTTCACTTTTTCTCCTTCTCTCCTTCCATTTTTGTTTCATTAGCTACATCTCTAAACTACATAAAACTTTTAGTAATAACTTATTTAACACTAATCTGGCTAAAGATAGTTGGCTAAAAAAAAGTATTATTTGTTATTTAAATATTCATAATATATTTATATATAATGTATTATTCAAAAAATTGTAATTAATTATGTAGGTCATATTAGCACACTACAATTATATTCTTCAAAGAGAGTTTTTTTAATTATTTCCTTTAATAAAATTTTATTTTCATTAAAAAATATGAGACACTGATCAAAATAAAATTATTATTATTGTCTTTTAATTAATAAATGTATTATTCAAAGAAATAATTTTATTGTTATTTAAATTCTCATAATTATAATTATATCAATCAAATCTCAAGATTTGTAATATATTATATAGGGCAAAATTTTAAGATATTACAATAACCAAATTCTATTTTTGTATGCATTATTTCATGAAAGCATATATATTATCATGCATATCATGAAATATAAATATTATTAAAATATAAAATGATATACTAATAAAATAACAATTAACCTCTTAGAAAAATCATATTCTATGTAAGAGTAAAAAATAAATAAATATTATGCAAAAATATATTAATTATCAAATATTTTATATATTAATTTCATATTGTGCATATATCATAATTACAAGTTTTTACTTATTGAATTTAGGACGAAAACATCTTTTTCAAATTAATTTTTTATTTTTTGCAAATATAAACATGCATATATATCACAAAATAAATTTTTAAATATATATATATATATATATATATATATATATATTATATTAATATATATAGACACACACACACACACCATATTTCTTATGATTATTTTACCCAAATTATCATCTTTATTTTCTCCTCTATTATAGTATTAGAATGTCATATTTTATACTTAATGTATTATATATTTTGTAAAATTTTTTAATAGCATACCATACAGTAAACTCATCGCATTAAATGTTTTATGTAAAACTACTCTATGACTAATCCTATATTATTGCTGCCTCCTTAAAATTTATAACCTAACATACAATATGCTGCGCATCTTGTATGGCAGGCACAAATCACATATGCTGTACTCTAATACAAATGAATAATATTTGCGTCTGCAACCTTAATGGCAAATATGTTATGTAATTTCTAGATATCTTTATAGAAGAATATTAAATAAGATGACATATTTGTAAATAAAAGAATATTTAGGTATTTTATGATTTTTTCATGTTGAAGCTCAAGGGGAATTAGATTTTCAAGTTCTGAACAGTCATGGTACGAGTAGGATAAAAAATGATTTTAACTACGCTCACTTCCTAAGCTTAATTCAATAGTGAGCTTTGAGAGAGTTTTAGGTCGTCATGACCTTGTTGTCTCGCTTATAAATAAGTCTAGTAGGGCCCAATCCAATGAGCTTTTCATATAAGAAAACTGAGAGAAGCAAAATTGTGCCATAGAGTAGAGTTGCAAAGGTTTGAGTCACCAATGATGTAAGTTTTTTAGAATGACTGTAAGAAAGATTGAAAGGCATCAAGGAAAGGCTGTGTTAACTATCTAGTAGTCTCCCACACAAGCAAGGAATTTATTTAACCTTTGCTTGTCAATTATAAATTGAGGTGTCCCCTAAAAAAATATATATTTCGTGCTATTTTGGCACGAGAAAGTTGATCATGCTTTGGCTGTTGCTCAAACTTGCTTGGGTTCCTCGCCAAATATATATTCACACTCACTTGTTGGAAAAATGGGGTAGGGGGATTGAAATGAATGGAGAAAGTGAAATTTTTTTTACTTTCTACAATCAGTTGATCTCACACAAGACACAAAATTAATAGATATTCTAGGAAAATATAACAAACTCTGGAGCACGTGGGGTGTACATATTTTTGATAATGGTAAGCCTCATGATACTAATTTTTCTCATCTTCCTTGGAAGTTTGAGAAACACCTCAGCATCTAGAGCATAGATAAGAATAGTTTTTTGGAGCAACTACCCTTTGGCCAGACACCATCACCACCTATTCCATGGAGGACAGTGAGTTGTGGGCTCAACACCTTCTTGTCCTCGCCTACGAGCTCATCATTGCCGTCATTGTTCTGTATGAAGAGGATTTGATGTTGGCTATGAACAACGATGATGAGGTTGAGGGAAGGCATGCAAGCTCATGCTCACTGACCCTATAGAGTGGACCGGTTATCCATTTCAATTTCTTATAGCGTGAGTGCTTACACACCTAATTCTTGTGCTTGGGAGGACAAAGGTCGCAGGTGGTCATATAGGCATGGTTGGAGCTTTTAATGCATGGAGCAAAGAATACTCGAGCGAGCATGCACAGCAGGTGAGGCGACATTCTAACTTATGTTTTGCTACTTGTGAAGCATGTGGGAATGGTGGATGCTTTGGATATTAGTGGATACATGATGGGTGGTGTGCTGGACACAGCCAAAAAGATATCATCCTTCATTAAACTATATTTAAGAAATCGTTCGCTTTGATGATGGACTAGTGAACAAGTGTGAATAATGTAGCAATAGATTCAACTTCGGTTAAATCACAAATTCTCCTTCAATTGGTCTACAAAAATTGGTCCTCATAGAAAAATTGAAGATAATGACTCTCCAAAATAAATAGCCTTTCAAAGCATAGTTTTTGTACTTTTGCTCATTGGGAAAGATGAAAGAAAGAAAATATAATTTATTGAAAAAATAAATATATGGATATTGGTTCATAAAGAATAATACATCCACATAGAAATATTTTATGATAATAAATTAATAATATCAGTGACAAAAAAAATCTTATATTTCATGAAACAACAAAAAAAAATATTTTTTAATCTTTATATTCAAGTTGTTTATTTATTTAAAGTCGTCAAACCATAAATATAAATAAAAATAGTAATAGTTGTTCAAAATTTATTTTATAATTTTCTTCTCGACCAATATAAGTAATCTCAACAATTGTTCTATTCTTCTTTTTTTTACTATTTTTATTTTATTTTGGTACTTTTTTAATAAACAATTTCTTATGAATTTCATGTTTTTGTGCAAAAAATCAAATTCTTTAGATAAAAAGTTTTCTTCTCTATTAGTTCAAATAATTTTTATATTAAACCAATTTTTTTATTTTTATAAGACCTTGAAATTCCTTATATTTTTAAAATACCTTTAATTTATGAACTACGAAAGATATCCAACTCATATGAATAAGGTCATAATTAATTAATAAAAAATATTTTTTTTGTTTGGAAATAAAATACTCATTTTTTACAAATATGAACATGAACTAACTCAAGAGATTACATAACTTTCTAAAACTTAAGAATGATGATAATTGGGGCTTATCAAAAATATAACTTTCATAAATATAATCAACATTAAAAATAAAAATATATCATTCAATATTTTTTATTTTATAACTTAAATCTAACAAAATTCAAATAATCATTCTAATAATATCATAACTAAGATTTATTCTTAACCTCTACTACAAATACATTACTTTTAATAAGAAATTTTTTTATTAAAAACACCTCATTAACACCATTCATCCTCAAATATACAAAACAAAGTTGTTATAGTACTTATCTAATGCATAATGAACCACAAGCTAAAAATTCAAATACTAAACCAATATCATGAACTAATTTTTTTATCATTTATTCTTCGTTATGATTTAAAAAGTTATCTTGACATCTATTCTATTAACTTAAGTCTTTTATTCATATTCACATAAAGTTTTCTAGACTTTGAAACATAAAAAAGTCCACATCAATGTAATACTAGAAGTTGAATATAAAAGTTAAATGAAATTCAAAACATTGTTTCAAGGTGGCCTTGGTTTACACATCCTTTACACCTCTTTAAAGAGAAAATATTAATTAACTCAAAATAATATATATCTTTAATGACTTGGAAACTAATAAGATTGACAAAAGGGAAGCTAAGTAAAGATATAGGTCCTACAAAAAAATGTGATCCCAGATTACTGAAATCGATTGGAGTTCTCGAGCTTCACTTCCATGCTTTCCTTCCCCTAAACGGCTTACCACCTTGCCTTTGCCACTTTTTTTTCTCTTGATGAGAACAAGGTGCTCTTGCTCTTTTGGTAGTCAATGGCATTGCCTTCGAGTGCTGCTTCTACCTGTTGCTTAGCCCACCGGTCTGGTTAAACCATAATAACAACTTATCTCAAGCAGACGCAGATAAAAATAAGCTTTGAAATACCAAAATCACGTAACAAAACTAAAATCATGATGCTCTTGCAATTTATAATGGCAAATGTAACTATCACATACCTTTTTTTGCTTCACGATAGTTTTAGCCTTGTACTTTTCTCTATCCCCTCTACCTACTCGAACGAGAGCTACTCTCTCCTACTTGCTGTGCTTGCTCCTGATGTGCGCCTAAACACAACATATGATTATTATTTGTTAACCAATGAAGTTTAGTAAATTGCTTTTAAAAATGCCAAACCAACTTGGATGGGTCAAATGTCACTATATGCACTCAACTCAAAAATAAAATAAACTTGAATACATCCAAGAGGTTCTCATTGTTCTTATTCTTTCCATTTCAATGAGTTCAATTCAAAAGAATGGCCGGTGAGAAACATCAAAGAAAGCCTAATCACATACAACTTGAATTTGAACAACAAAAACAATTTGGTCAACAACTGTTATAGGAAAGTTTCATCTCCAAAGCAGGCCATGATAAAATTATCTCATTAATAAATAGTTAAATACAATGCCATAAAAATTAAAATTTTGAATATCCTAATGCAATGTTAATACAATATTTTTTCATGTACACAACTCTTTCAGAAATATAACACTGCTGAAGAGAAAAAGCAATGAGTGGATATATGAACACACCATAAAATGGCAAAGCAAACTCCTGAGGCTTGTTAATTTCTTTGATAGAAGCAATGTAATACCACCCAACCTTCTCAAAATCACCCTAATAAGCAATCAAATACAACAAGATTTAAGACAAACAAAAAGAAACAGAGCTTATTGTATATTAAAGCACAGAAAAGCTTAATCATTGAGACAAATGATCAAGCATCATGTTAAGAGTATAAACAAGAATGGTTGATAATATAAACAACACGAATAAGGGACTTTTCATACCTTGCTATGCTATGATCTTGCCAAATTGTAGTAGGAATGAGCTTTCATCAACCCATGATTAATTACAGATAGTGTTGTCTCAGTTAACTATTTAATAAGAAAATGCTGACCAGTAAAGAAGAAATGATTTGCGAAATGATTTAATGCCATTAAATAATATGGATATATTTCAAAAGCTCTTTGCATCTTCAACATTCCTTTTTGAATTTTTTTTACAAAAAAATAACACTAAGATGAATTAGTCATCAATAAAAACAATATTTTCAGTGAATCAAACCCACCGCATTATGAACAAACAAAAAAATGAACTGCCTATGCTACCTTCTAGATTGACAAGTACAATGTCACCTTCATTTGTTTACAGTTCCATAATTCCAAGAGCCACAAGAGCATTAATATCTTCTGGATCTAACTACACAATGGAAATAAATAAAAGGGGAATATAAGAACATACAGGGCTTGTCAAGAAATTTGTACTATAAATTAAAACTAACTTATATTAAGCACTCAATGAAAGGCTTGTCGAGCCTTGTCAGTTTGACCAAGTCTGTATCTACAGTAACCTATACCAAGCCTCGTAGCTCAAGGACAACTAGGATAAGCTCTTAGTGCTTTGTAGTCAATATCATAATCAATTTGTTAAAAGAGTTGCTTAATTAAAAAAATTCAGATCACGATAATGCATATCACGATAAACATGGAAGTACTAATATAGATACATTAAGGTACAAAATGCATGTCACTATATACCAATTACAAACTTAAATTGGCACTTTAAAGTTTCACTAAAATTAACACCGCATTAGTGATTAAATTCTTGAAATGCCACAATGTAACAAACCAAATATATGCTCAAGAGAACGTAGGATGACTCATCTTGCAACATTTAAACAGAAAAATACCAAATAGAAGGGCATAATATAGGCTCCCAAAAAATTTAATATAGGAAGAAGTTGTTTCAGGCATGCATTACCCTACATAACATAAGGGTTTCATGAATTGAACTAAAAATCCAAGTCACCAAAAAACTTAACTTGAAAAATGAGTAAAGCATGCCCTAAACAATGTTTAATTTTTCCTATATAATATTGAATTTGGAATCTTCAAGAAAAAACTCAATGCACAAAAATATAGTAGTCTAAACATCTCTTTTATGACTTTGTTGTTTTCTGATACTGATCTTCATTCTCCCTAGCATCAAACTCAATACAGGCCTACAATACAGAACTTCCAATCAAGGTGGCAATAACAAAATTTAGTGTTTGTAAATAATGATTTTATGTAATTGAAATAAACAATAATCTAAAAGTCAAACAAAACCATAAAGGTTTAAGTCGATGCATTTTTATCTATTATGAATGAGAGATTTCCAACATTGAATCTTCCTTCTTTCTATGCATCTTCTTTTTTCATGAAAATTATCTAGTTTTATTCCTTGTTCTATTATCCCTCCTTTTTTATAATATGATCACGCTTTATGAAGAAACTGAAAAACATAGAAAAATGAGTTAAAGCTGTTTAAAAAAGCATAGTATCAACTAGAAAGTAATACTCAAGATAAAGGCCAAGTGAAACATAAAATTATGTATAATATTTGTAGAAATTCAGAAAATAATTAAATAGAAGTATTTCAAATAAAATAAAATTCTAAACAACTCCAACTATATATGCAAAGTGCTAAAAGAATTTGCCAGAAACAAGCACTAAGCTTGATCCATCTAAAGCGGGCCAACCAAAAGTAATTGTTTAAATATAGATGTATGCTAATGCTTGGTTAAAGAGGGAAGTTAATGCCTGAAGGTCAAGTAAAAAGCAAAAAATTCATTAGAGGGAAAAATAAAGAGTAGACTAGAAATTCAAATAACATCATGGCAATAACTGTAACATAATTTCCATAAATAATTAAAGCACGTGAATAAGCAAGCATTAAATTCTTATGCTAAGCCTAAGTGTCATTTGGTAGTGCCTCACACTCCTAAGCTAGATTTAATCAAACTTAAGTGTATTAATTTATTCAATAATGGAGATTAGATTAAGGAAGAGATAAATTATGCAGTATGTTTGCTCAAAAGCTTATTAATGTCAACAACCATATCAAATAACAAAACATCTCATTAGCAATAATGAACACTTAAGCAACTAAAAAAATGAAGACTTACTATAAAATAACTAGTTACTTCAAAAATACTAACTAATATTAATATATCAGGTTATACATAAATATAAGAGTAAATTGCATATAAATCTAAGTTAAGATCTAATTCTTAGTAGGTTCCTTCATGATTTATAATAAGGAATGTCAAATCAACAAGTTTTCTAATAATAAATAGGTCCAAACTTAGCATATTCAATTAAAACACAAGGTTTGGGTATGATAGACTTGTGGAGTATCTTAGTATATTTATAATATTCTTAAAGTACTCTTTGTTCTAGTCAGCATCTGCCTGTCTCCCCCTCTCCAATAATGATGTCATTTTCTACAATCCCAAACATGTTTTCATCTCTCATCAAAGCTTCCTTGGAGTCCTCTACAAGGCAATCATTTAAATCACTTCCTTTTAAGTCTTTCATAATGCGCTTACTAAAACAAAGATATAAAAAAGTGCCCAATGAATGTCCCTTTATAAATTGCTTATAACTCTACATTTTGCTCTAATTCTCAACAAGTTCCTTCAAGATTTATGATAATACATGGAGGTCCATAAGTATGCCAATAATAAGAAAGTCTAATTTTAACAGATTTAATTAAAATAAAAAGTTGATCAAGTTTGGACAGGTTAGGCTAGTGAATTATTATAACATATTTATAAGATCCTTAAAATACCCTTTGGCATTATAGGTCTCCACCTCTCCGACAATGATACCATTTTTTATGATCTTAACCATGTTTCCATGTCCTCATCCAAGCTTCCTAAATTCCTCCACAAGGCATTCATTTGAATCTCTTCCATTAAAAAAAAGATGCAACCAAGGTTTTTGATGAATGTTCTTCCTTGATTACATCTCTAAATTGAACCTTATGATCCTTGTTGAAAAATTTTTTAAGCTCTCCTTTATTTTTAATTAATTTTAGAAGTTAATTAATTATAAAAATACTTACTATTATTTATTTGGTAATAATAACAACAACATTTTTCTTTATCCCTTATTCCCTTTTTTCCAAGTCAACCTCAAGAACCTTTGTTACCCTCAATTGAGAAGGTTTGCAAAAGGAATCAGTTGCTTGGGAGAAGACCTTAAAAAGGAAAAGGAATCAGGGATAGGAAAACATAGAAAGAAGAAGAAAGGAGAGCAACAAAACAAGAAAAGAGAAACAAAATATAAATCAGCAACACAAGCTAATTGCAATGCTGAATGAAGCAAGGTAGCCAAAGCAGGTGAGCTGACAATAAACTTATTTGGGATAAGTTTTTGGTTATACTTGTGCTGCCAAGAGCCAAGAGACCTCAGCTTTTATTTCTATTTTCTTTACTAAAGGAAGAGGCTACCGTGAATTTTTACAAGCCAGCAAGGGCTAGTGTTGTAGCAAGCTGAAGCTTAGTGGGAAAAAGGCATTCCACCAAACTTGGAATAGGAAACTCTAGTTAAAGTGAGCTTCAGCTTCAGTTAAGAATTAAGAACAGTATTACTATTTTGAATAATTATAATGTAGAAAGACAACTGCTATACTTCCAACAAACAAGGGAATGTGAGAGAAGCCACAACTAAGGAATATTTTGTATAAATTGTTGTTGTAGCTTAATTCAAAAGATAAAATTAAGAATAGTGTGAGAAACTATGATAAAAGAACTTAATGGTGATTTTAACTACTACAAGCACAAAAAAAGAATTAGTAAGATCAATATCTAAATGCAATTCCTTTATTATTGATAATACATTCTTAACAATTTTAGGAAATTGAAATAAAATAGTTTGGGATATTAAAACCATAGGTCCTTATGAGTTATGAATGAATTTCGTTGTAAGAAATGAAAAAAAAAGAAAGGACCAAAAAAAGATAGATTTTTGGAATCCATGTAAATTCAAATAGATGATAATATAGTAGATGTAATTATTTGAGAATTCAAGTATGACATAAGTCTCATGTTTGCATTCATGTTCTGATACATCAATGCTTTTATGACATTGAGTAATTAAAACACAACATAACAGAAATGCAATAGAAGATAAAAAGTTAAATAAATGAAATAGTATCTTATAATATGATGTAAATTATAACTGGGTTGAATATCCTGAATAAAAAAAAAGAATTAAAAATAAAAAAATTCTATATTTTATTTCATGATTCCACTATATAGGATGTGTTCAACACATTATATGCTTAAAATGATTATCATTAGTTTTATCAAGTTATGAAATGGCATTAGAGATCTCTCTATTACTACTGGCACTTTTTGGAAAGTTGATATTCTATAATGATATGATGTGATTGATATAACTAACCAGTTATGACATGCTTATTAATAAAGATATAGAGATGATGTGATTAGATGTCATACAGATATGAGATAACATATGATAGAAATATCTGATAATAGTAATATAAGAAATATGAGTTCAACTATATTAAATTAACAAAAAAGAAAAACAAAGATAAAAAGAGAAATTATTGAGAAATGATATACAATATGTATATGAAAAATATATAATATATAAATGTGGACTCTTATATTACTAAGCATATTATTTATTACTTTTGGTGACTCATTTTTTCTCTGAGTATAATAGAGATGTCATGTTTACACTCATATTTATATCATTGTATCATATCATGTTAATTGTTACATATAATATATTACTTATTAAACATTGTATAACTTATTTTTCTATTTATATTACAAGACATATCACAAATTCACAAAGAGATAATTTCTAAAGACATGTAAGATGATTTTGAATATGATATGATGTATATTATCATCTTGTACTTAACATAGAATCATTGACTTTCAGTTAGAATAGGTATACATGTTTATAGTTTGAAAAGAATTTTTTTTGTAGCCTCATCTATTTTGACGTTAATATCTTCAATAGTGCTTCTATAATAGACTATTAGTATATGCATATAATAGGTGCAAGCAAAAGTGACAACATCTCTATACTATTCTCCATTATCATTGCCACCCATTACCATAATACATCAACATCATTTCACTTTCCACCTCCATGAACGTCAACAACCTTAAAATTAGTACAGGGTTTAAGGTTTCACCAATATTGAAAGAAGAAGAGAATTTCGATATTAACTTTGGTTTTTAACTTTGTTGAGGTGTATGAACCTACTTTTTTACTATTGGGTACTTAAAAAGACCTAAATGGCCAATTATAAAACTCAAGAAACTTTAGTTAAGCTTAACCCCGAACACCAAAATCCTATATGCATTTTTCACAAATTTAATTAATTCTAATAATATTCTAAAAATTAGTAATTATGTACATACCTCAAAACAATACTTAAAAACAACATTATTCTATTCAAAATACTTAATTAAAAGGTCACAAGCTTATTGTAATCCTTAAATATGTTGTCCTTAAATTTTATAACATTCCCCTCAATACATGTAACAAGCTCTACATTGTTATAGAGGACTCATTTAACCAAAGTACAAACTTTGCAAAGTAAAAGTACCTAATCCAAAAGTGAAGCAACATTATTTTTGTCTTCACCTAAAATAATATTGAGTTGGCTTGATGCTTGATGCTTGTGCTAGGTCACCTATGGCCACACAAAGCTATTCAACAAAAATTGCCACCAGTGAAACATAAAGGATTAATTAACTGGAATCTTCATCATGCAATATACCCAATAAAAAACTTTAAAAATTTGTACAAGTCATAGAAAATATGTTGATATTGGTTTTGAAGTATAAAATACTTAATTCTAATTTATGTGATCAAGAGAAACATATAATATTGAAAAGATATTATGTTGCAAAAAGTTTAAGACAAGACACATGATGAAATAATTTAAAAGAAAATGAGTTGTTACCAAGGTAACATTAACCATGTCCTCAATAGGGACGGTTCAACATTATGGCTTAGCATCAATCTTCTTAAGAAAATAATTCAAATCATTTTAAATTGTAAAAAAAGTATAATTATGTTCTTGACTAAAGAACAAAATTATATCACTTTGTACTATTTGGTTCAAGATCATAATCTACATATCAATTAAGAGAATAGTCCACCTATCCAAAATCAAATGATTACTTAAAGAAAATGGCAAAGGCAAAGCTTTACCAAAAAAATCAAAAGTTTTATTGCCCTGACCCTAACATCTTTTTAGCTTTCTTTCTTGGTAAAGACAATCCTATTCTAATATTCATTTATGCCACCCTTTATCAACAATAACTTCTTTATTACCAAGCATGAGCATCATGTAGCATAACTGGTCAAACACTAGCAATATGAATTTGCTTACCAGTCCTAACAAAGCCTTACTAGATAGAACATCAAGCAAACATCTACAACTTAAATGCATGGCATTAACTCCAAAAGATGGTGCCTCAAGTTATGTCCCAATAATTTGTATAATAAGTCCAATATACTTGAAGCATATCCAAGTAGCAATAAATTTTTCCAACATTACCACCATAATCTTTAAACATCATTACCACTAAAATTGCATTTTTATACTCAAATATTTAATTCAAAAGCCTTTCTAAAGCTTTCCTACACATTTCAACAATCCAAGTAATTTAGAAGAGGATTTAAATAGATCTCGACAAATGGAAAATTCCATGAAGTACAAACACTCTTAACGAAGGTATTGTATCCTTGCCAAACTCTCAAACTTTGGCTTTTGCATCACTAATCTAAATTTGCAAAAAGCACAATCTCATATCCTCCACAAAATTCTAGGATGTATTGCACTTTCTTTTAACAAGTGTCTAACACTCTTCCTAACCCTAAAAAAGGGTGCATGATTGACAAGCATCAAAGTAATTTGTGTTTCATGGAAAATAGAAATGATGAATGATGATTGATGTCATTCAAACATTCTTAAAGAAAAAATAACCATTCACTTTACCTAATCTTTATAGGTTAGAATCTTTATGCATAATACTCACACTTATGCATACATTTTTATAGCATATTTTTTGTAATTAAAAGTAAACTATTATTCATATATGTATGCTAATGTTAATGATTTTATACTTATAAATAATTGAATGTTTTACATGCAATACAAGTGATATTTTATAAGTGTGTAACCTTAATTGTTTGTATTCATAGTTATCTCTCCACATAATGCATAGTTCTAGTCACATATAAATTGCAACCATTTGAAAAAATTGTTTTATTAGTAGGTTGCATTAAAATTGTTTACTTTGTGTTTCATATAATTAGAACAAACAACCAAATAGGTGTATTCATATGTTCATATAAATTTTTTTTGTTATTCTAATTAATATTTTTTAAATTGCACGATCCTTGTATTTAGTACATGTTGCATAGGCAAAAGAATGCTCGAGGTTCTTATCTCATTCATTTTTTTACTACTCATAAAGTCAACATGGTCGCACTCATTAACATTTTTTAGGTTGATCATTATTCTAATCCAAACTTGTTTTTGAAGTAATAGTTTTGAAAGATTTTAGTCTTTTTTTATCATTACTATTACCATCACCCAGAAAGTATAAACCACCTCAACTATAATAAAACCTAATGTGCACTAAGCAATCTTAAAGATATTAACAAAGCTTGTTGTTTCACCAGTTGAGTGCATGCATCTGACTCATTGCCTTGTCCAAACAATGACAATTGTGCTAAATCCAAAACATACTAGATGAACCATCTTAAGCAGGCCCAACTAGATTATGCTTAAACCAACTAAAAAATTTGTATGTCTTAAAACTCAATTATAATGTAAAGTCCAAATTCATGTTTTCTCATCTACTATTTTTGCTTCTTCTGCATATATATAAATATAAAAAAATGTAGACAAAAACATTGCTAATTTGAGTAATTTATCAAATTTTCTTAAATTTTGTACACAAAAATGCATATTCTGCAAAAGCATTATCATTGCATAGATGAGAAATTGTAAATGAAAGTTAGAATATGTTAAATGCTTTTTATAACAACAACAAAATTCAATTCAATGTAGCACAATCCCATTACTTTTTAATACTCATCCATTATATATTAAAAAATGCGGTGTTGTATTTTTTCTATATAATTGATCATATTTTGTATTTTTAATTCATTTGAAAAGAAAAATATGTTTTATTTTGTTATGTAGGCGTTAGTCACAAGGTATTATGAAGAGATGCCCATTGTTGTAACCAATACATGATTAGATTGTATTGGTGGGAATATTCAAACCATATGAGTGGTTACATCACCAATTGTGGGCACATATAGATGCCTGCCTCCCAACTACATATGCACAAATAAAGCAATGCAAGTAAAATTCTATGTGCACAAATGGAGAAATGCCCATAAAAATATTCACTCCACAATAGTTATTTCTATACAAGTGTAGACAATTTCTAATATATGTTTTGGATTATGAGTATAGTCATATGTACAAAAAGAAGTTTATGCGCTAACAAATTACATTATGTACATACAAACACAGTTATATGAGAACAAAAATCATTATGTACAATCATGCATAAATGAAAACAATGCATCCAATGACCATAAAAAAAGTCTAACAAAAATTAATGCATGAATAAGATGTTTTAAATGTCTGTAGATGCACGCACGCACAGAAAAATAATGGGCTAGACGAAATGACAATATAAAACTTTATAAGAGCCAAATAACATTATGAATGGTTTCTCTTTTTAATATTGTTTTTTATGTCATTTTTAGAGAAGAAATCAGTGTTGTTGAGCCCAAGATGACAAGAGATTAAAGAACCAGAGGTGTTGGCCTCTTCATGTGTACGTATAGAGGGACCTCTCAAGTCTTTCCCTTGGTATATCATGTCAGTCATGTTTGTTGTACTAGCTTTAACACTTCTTTCTTTCTATTTCTTTGTGTATCTATATAATTTTTAAAGTAAGAACAACATGATTTTACCTCTTTCTCATGTTAGTTTTGATGGTCCTTAAAAGTTGCTATAAAAAATAGTTTCAATCAATATGAGTTCATTGTGTTGTCACTTTCGTGTTCATTGCACCACAAAAATTTAAATTTAGATTTCCTCTTCTATTTAAATTTACCTGCATGAGTTTAATAACATGCTTAAAGTTGATTTCATTAGCTACATTTACTTGGAATCGACCAGCAAATTGTTAGACAAAGGATCTTTCAAGAACTTGGTTAATTTGTCTGATTTGCAATAGAGAAGGTTTCAATTATTTCAGTTATTATTTTAAACTGGTCGTCACCCCTCATCAAAATCATAACTTACATATGTCGTGGTTGCAATTAGGTACAAAACACAGGTCTTTCAAAATTTATTGCATGCATATTTTGTTCTCATTTTTATTACCACATTTGCATTAGCATTTCTTTATTCTGAATTTCGAACACAATTCATAAGTCCTAATAGTTTGGTCTGGGACATAAAATCCAAAAGATTGCAACTAGACACCACAAAAAAACTTTGAGTGTGCATTGCATTACAGTCCCATTTATCCAAGGCCATTACGTGAATTCTATGACATCATTGCACCATATTGACTAGATATTAAGATTCAAAAATGTCAAGTCGCTTATATTAATTTGTTCTCACCTCTTTTTGGTCTTCTTCTTCCACAATTGAATGAGATAATTATGATAACTCTTCTCTCTTAGAAAATAATTGATCCAAAATTAACATGTTCAAATCATAGAACCAAACATTCTTAGTAAGTAAAGCTTAAAGGTGTTATCATAATTGTTTTCATTATCACCAACAAATAGGCTAAGCATGAAGCCTTGATTGCAAGTCACTAGTTTGCTTGAGGGCTACTAATAAAGCACTTAAAAATCTTTAGTAGTTTCGAACTAACTAATAAGTAGTGTCTTATTAAAAAGTAAAGATTTACACTAAAATCCTATGAATACTAGATTGGCCTCTTCTCCAAAAGTATGATACTATAGATCTATTTTTGATTCATTAAGAACAAAATCAAGAAGTGGATCTACTAGCCAATAATAGAGATTTTAGTGAAAACTTTTGTCATCTTAAGAAGTTGAGTATTGAGTTACTAAATCACCTAATTCTTCAACCTAAAAGGCCTTCTTATTGATAAATCCCTATGAAACTTATCTAAAGTTTGGGATTTTATCCCTTATAAAGTTAGATGTAAAAAAGGTCAAGTGATATGTTCAATAATATACTTTGGTTGATTAACAATATTATCAAAAATCCTATCTCAAGACATACACAAATGTGTTAATCTATGACATTTAAAATTTTATATCAAGCTAATAGTTATGTTTTAAAAAATCTTAGTAACTAAGACAACCTTAGATAAGTTTGACATATTATAAAAATAATTATATTATTTTAAAACCTAATTCTTGGATAAAATCATTTGAGAGCACAAAATATTGAGCATTTCACTAAGTGAAGAAAAAAATGCATATTCTTTTAAAACTTTTCCAAACATCCTTAATCATAAATTTAACATGTCACACTCCCTCTTGGTTGACTTCATAAGAGCCCATCCATTACACATGTTCTGATCTAAAATGATGTGCTAATTACCCATCACTACGATGCCTTACAGCTTTTTGTAGTGCTACCACCGAGGAGAAATAATAGTAATAATAGTGATAATTATAAAAATAATAAGGACAAGCTTGGCTAACCCATTTCTCGCATAAACTCTCTTATAAATAGATAGAGGATGATCTTGAGGAGAGAGAACAAAGTTATGATTATTTTCAATAAGAAAGACAAGAGTGAAATAGAGAGAGAAATTTGAGAAAGGGAGAGTGCCCATGAGAGGACACTTAAGAGCTAAGGGAGCTTCCACAAAGCTAATGCTAATGAGAAGGGCATATCATTAAAAAATTTAAGTAAATCCAAAACTTAGTTTTTCATGACAAATGAAGATGAGGGAGACGATGATAAGGGAGAAAAGAAAGTGTTTGAAAGAAAAACATCAAGACAATACTATTAATAATTTGGGTGAATTCAACTTAGTTGGTTCTTATAATATTGATATGAATAAATTATGCCAAAAATCAAATCTTAGCTAACTACTAAATATTCTAGAATGTAGGTGTCACTTGTGACCCAAAGCCTACATTAGCTTATAAAATTAACCAATTACTCAATTTAACCCAAATGACCAACCAACCCAAATTGACCAATGCTAATTTGACACCAAGTTGATCAATAAAAATTGTGTTTCTTGAGATGATTGACTAATAAAGTTTATTATTAAGTTTAATAAAATTCTTTTTACTCATATTTAATCATATTTGTGATACTTAGTTCCATAATTTGGTTTCATGCACAAATTTTATGGAACATAGCTTATGTTGAAGAATCAGGAAGCCATTAGATGATATTAATTGAGTAAATTAAATGCCAATCATGACAAATTCTATGTAAATATAAAGAGTTGTGCTGGAAATTAGTACATGATGAAAAAAAGATATGAATATAACATAAAATAATATACATAAGATGTCATGAGCACATGATAACGATATGTGATGATGCATATGTGATGTTGGACAAATGTCAATGAATATGAGATATTAGATATTTTGTAATCGATAATGTTGTGAGAACAAGCTAGACAAAATTAATGAAATTATATTAAAAATATTTATAACACTTTAATAAGAATGGTTATATTTTTATACTTCTTAGTTTCATGTATTGAAAATTGAAAGATAAAATCAAAGTTTTGATTATAATCAAGTGCAATAGACATCAAAATCACGTAATGATAGCAATTGATTGATATTTTTTTTAATAAGATGAATGAGATATTTGGGACAATTAAGTAAAATAGAACTCTTTAATTAGTGCATTGATATTTGTGACAATCAGGTTAGACAAACTCTTTTGATTGGGCATTATTAATAATTTGTGACAATAAGATAATGAAAAACAAATTAGTTAAGCACCATGTATTAATATTATTTGTATCAATTGAGTAGGGAAAACCCTCATACTAGTTATCATTTTAGTGTATCTTAGTTGCATATATTGAGTTTCACATGTAAGCTTAAAAGACATGATAAAATAAGAGTTTTCATTATAATCAAGTTTACAATTAAATGGATAGTTATGAAGTAATAAGCCCATTAAAAAAGATCACAAAAATCTAGAATAAATTGTATGGGACATTTTAATTACAAGACATTTTTGTTGTGATACTTGATATAACAATGTGATACTTAATAACATTCTTATAGTTTATATGAAGCATGATGTCCTCATAATTGGATGGTTTTCTCTCATTCTTAATTGTTATTATCAAGTCTCATGCACTTACTTTGCTTACATTCTCATAACTTGATATTTTTTATTATTCTAATTGTTATGATTATATGAATACTTTTTATTGATTTATATGAAGTGTCTTTTGATGATATCTTACAGATTCTTATTTTCTTTGAATGGTACATTAACATGAATCATTAAAGCTATATCAACTAAAAGATTAATCATAATATGTTTAGATAACATGGATTTTTTGCTTCAAGTTATTATTTTTGATATGATCGAGTTGATCCATTCAAGAGAGTGTGATGGACATGCCTCTAGCTATAAACTTACCTTGAAGATTATGTATTAAGGTTTTTTTGACCAATAATGAAAAAATATTACTTTATTTGCCAAAAGGTGCAAAGGGTGTCCAGTTCATGCTCCCCTTTCATACTAATTATTCATGAAAATGGAAGAAATAATTATTTGTTGGTTCTTGTTAGACTATTGTATGAATTTCCATCTTTTATTTCCAATTGCTAGAAATGGAAGGAGGTTCCTTCTCATGGTCGTTAACAACCTTTAAAAATGGATCAAAGTGAAGCCACTTATTGGCAAGACTATTAATAAGATTTAAAGTTTTCTTTAGACAAACATTTATAATAGGTTTAATATTTCCATAGCAATTGTTACAAATGACACAATAATGTTCCAATCTAAAGAATTTCTAGAATTATGCAAAATGTATGGTTGTTTTTGTAAGTATGCCTCAACTTCTCATCCTCAAATAAGTGGACAAGCCAAAGCAATGAACAAAAGACATCTTAAAAATTCTAAAGCCTCGTCTTGATGATAAAAAAGGTTGGTGGGTAGGTCAACTCCTCAACATATTGTGAGTGTATTGAACTGCACATTTTGCAACACGTCAAGTTTTCTAAGGATCAAAGCTATAATAAGGCCAAATGTCTATCAACTTCATAACGAGGAAGATGTCGTGCTCCAACATTCAAAGAGTTAGGATCACTTAAAAAGGCTTTATATATGCTAAAAGTTACACACTTTTCTTCATGTGCTAACTATCAAATATATTATTTTACTTTCCTTAAAGTTATCAATAAAATTTCATACTTAGCATCACGATTTTACATTCTCAAGATTTTGTTAACTTAAACGAAGTCAACTCTCTTTGTTTAATTATAATATTTAGATATCTTAAGAACAAATAAAATTGTACTTTAAAAGTAAAGACTTATTTGAGGGCTAACAAAAAACTTTTTATCTTAAAAGAAGTCATCTCTTGAGCTAATTCATCAATCAAAAGTTATTTGGTGTCCTCTATCAAATTTAGAATTACTTTGGTTTTTATTTCTTTCAATAGAAAATCAACATAACAATTCTCACTTGACATTAACAAATCAACTATTTAAGTTAGTTACATCTAGTTTGTAGTTGAATATATTTCATCCTTACAAGTCAATGTTAGTGATGAACATTCAATAATTTATATTCTCTTTAGACATGAAAACCTCATGGAAAATCCATTTATTGTTAAGTTTCTTAAACTAACCTTATCGAGTATGGATCATCATTCGAGATATGAAATTATATCAAGAAAATATAAGTCAAATCTATGTCAGTGTAGCTAAAATTTAGGCCTTGAACTTTTTAAACATACGATATATCATCCAATAGCCTAGTCTTGCACTGATATTAAGCCCAAACCTACTTCAACAAATCCTCCAGTGGGTCATGATAACTCGTAACATGAAATGTTTAAGGGGAGATCCATATTTAGATATTATAGAGCTAGTTGACAAGTTCTTTTGATGTTTATTTAGATAGTTATATTTCATATGTTAATAGCCCATGAGAATAGGCCCAATAGAAGTTATTAGCATAATCAATCCTAATAATTTCTTTATATTAAATGGTTTTTCAGTAATGCTCAAGCAATAAAAATGCAAGTGCCTTTTCATTACTTGAAATAACCATTTGCACTTGCTTTGGTTCACATCATTTGAATCAAATTTTGATTGAGTTACAGATCTATGTGAACATTTTATTACATGGATCTTCATCAAAATTTTGTAGTAAGCATGGTTTGAGATGCATAAATCTTACTTTCTCTTTTTATTTCCTTCATTATTGTTCCATTATGTAAAGGCTACAAATGGCAAAAACAATTCTTCCATTCCTTCCAAATTTCATCACTAACCCATTTTATGGAGGTTGAGAGTTTTTTCCTTTACATCTTATCATGTTGCAAAGTGAAAATCTTATTTATAACTTCTAAGTATCTAAGTATTTCCCCTTTCATCATACCATTCGCTTGGGAAAAGAAGTTTGCTTCATCTTGTTAAGTTAAGTTTTGACTTGTCATTTACTCTCTCTCCTTTAAACATGAAACTCACTCTTGGAGATTGGATTCTTCTATTTAACTCTTTTACCTTATGCCTAAGCGTATAACTAAAACACCAAAACTTAGAACCTTATCAAGTAAGATATCTCATTACAATGAATAAGATAGCTCATTACCATGACCCTGTGTTCAGCAAAAAGAAGCAATAAAAAAGGCATAATAAGATAACTAATGGGACTTAACCAATTACTGATATACGGAAAATATCAACCTTGAAGAACTATGAAAGCATGCATTGCAAATAGCATTAGCAATTTGATCATCAAACCATACTTTTCGTCGATGAAGATCACACAGTACAACAAGTGACCCCCTTGCCCTTAGTTCTTCCTCTCCCTTCAAACAAGAAATCAGACATCAGTTATTATAATCAACAAAACAAAGAAAAATCAGCAAAAATAGAGTATATATGACATCTCACACCAGTAGTAATAAGAAAAATATATTTTGAATCTTCCTTTTTTTTGCTTCATTTCTATGTTTTTTTGTTCATGTGCTAAATACAGTGTAGAACATAAAAAAATGAAAATTTTTTGAGGTTTCGATCATCAACGATTTGAAGGTCCATAAATAATTCAAGAGGCACGTCCAACTCAACAATATGACTATACAAATAAGCAAAACATAATTAAAAGAATAAACTTTCAAAACAAACAAGAAAAGTCAACAACATGCTAGAGAACTTTAATTTTTGTATAATTGTTGGAACAACATAACTCTTGCAATACTAAATAGTATTATGAAAAAAAATTCCATTTTGGTTGTTTTAAGATCATTTGGTTTAAGTCCATAAACTTTAATAGCTACCATCTAGGCATTTGAAGTTGGTAAAATATTTTACATAGGCCATTTCTTTTAGCTTATATTATATGCTTAAAAACCCTAGTTATCCATCTCTCCTTCCTAATTCTTTCAGTTGACCTCTTGGCAACTCTATCATGTATCTTTTGATTTATCCCAGATGCCTCCCAACCATCTATTTGTATGACTTGTCCCTTTCCATTGTGCTCAAGGTAGCCAACCCATGGCATTGTATGTCCAAAATTGTGTTAAATCTAATGCTTAGGACTTCCAAGAAGCAATGTGTTATATTCTCTAAATATACTAACAGATTAACAAAGATGTTTATATCAACAATGAGTTAATTGAAAAAAATTTAGGATCCCTACAACATCATGCATGGATATGTATAAAGAAATAATTTCAAGAAGCTAGAATTAAATCATAAATTTGACTAAGTTAATTAACATCATGATTCATAAGATGATAAACGTTACTTCTGTTCAACAAACAAGGAACATTGTCAGAAAACCAAGGTATTACCAATTTTAGGATTCAAACTTCAATACTCAAGTAAGAAATGAAATAAAAATAGGTTAGTACAATTTTGGATAAATCTATGAAAGATAATATAATGAATGTTTATTATGAGATTAAACAGCTTAATGAAGAACATAAAATGGTTGTAACAGTTTCTTATTATCACTTCAAGGAACAAAAAACATTTTCTTAATTCCAGAAGAGAATAATTACGAACTCAAATTAATTATTTATTATAATATTTCCCTCACATGCTTGAAAAGGCATTAGAAAAGGAAAAAAAAGAAGCTAGCATTGGACATATTGAAATTATGAAAAACATGTATAAAAAAGCAAAAATGTTAAGGAGGATTTATATTGATAAGGTATCCGAAAAGAAAAAACAATGAAAATTGTATATATTAAATATAATTTCGCACGCCTAAGGAGAACATATTAAAGATTTCCTAATTACAATGGAATTTCATTATGGCTATGCTTTAAGTCGTTGGATGTGTTCGTAAACTTAATTTCAAAAATGTTTTCTACCTATGCACCAAAAGCATCAAAAACATTTTGAAAATTTCTCACCACTCCCATTTTTGCAAATAAAAAGATAATGCTTAACAAGTACTTTTGCACTTCTTCTTTCATCAAACTTTTTGACAACATAAGCAATGAAAGACAGCTTCAATTTTACACCAATAATTGATGTAATCATAAAATTCAAGATAAACCATTAATATGCATTTTTCTAATAATTTAATACCAATTGATAAGACTAAGCAAAGAGGTAAAGCAAAACTGAGACTAAACAAATAGATAAAACAAAACAGAGACTATGAATAATGACTCTAAAGTTTAAATGGTATCACATTTTTAGTTCTTATAATAACTATATGGAATTAATATTTAGACAAGTAATTCCAAAAACATATTGATTGTAATAGTTATCATAAACAAAAGAAACAATAAAAAATTTACTTATTTTTAACCTATACTTCAAAATGATAGAGAAATTAACAAAAAATGTCACTAATATGATCCAAGCATTGAACAAATAAGATGACAATAAAACAAACTTTTGAGGGTTGTGTAATCAAAATATCACATTAAAAAATAAAGGCAAATTTATAAGATTACATGGTATCAAATGTCAATGTGTGAGTACAAACACACAAATAGAATAACTACTATAGAGATAAAGCTTTTAAGTTTGAGGAGTAACTTTCTATAAAGTAGAAAGTTGGCATTCTACCAATCGATGACAATTCTAAAGAAAATCAATAAAGATTGTTTGGTTATATTAAGAAGATCACTTTGTGATTCTATAAGAGAAGTAGATTACAGAAATCTTTCCTATGAAAAAGTAAAATATATAGAACAAAAAATGACTATTGGAAATGACTTTAACAACTTTGGATCAAGAAGAAAAGCAATTAATGAATAGAAATAATAGCATCTTAGAATCAATGTATCTAACCTCACCTTATGTGGTAAAGGACTATTCTTGTAATTATAATAACGAAATATGTATTTAGTGTTGGTAGCCTTAACCTTTTTAATATAAGAATCTAGCAAAAGAAATATACAGCCTCACAAGAAATTGTTAAGATTCTACATTTAAGAAATCATGGGAAAAAAACGTCGTTTTTGTTCTTTACAGAGGGAAATCAATCTTTTACCTTTATCAACAATCAAAAAGGCCTAATCAACTCTAACAACTTATCATCATTTATAATCTTCTCTTAAAGCTTAATGAAGTGGAAGTTTCCCATTTTCTCCAACACCCAGTTCAAAATATAACTTTAACTAGTACAAACAAAAGATATTTCCACCCATTAAAATGTTGAACAAAAATATGTTCAATAATTGTGGCTCTCCAAATTGAAGTGTACCAAAAATTATAACAAATTCATCCAAAAATAAAATAAAATAAAATAACGAACCTTCTTATTGACAAGGAGGAGGATGGCTTGTGCTGGATTGGAACGAAAGGAAGCCGGGATAAAAATAAATTTAATAATATATTTAATGAAAAATTGGGGTATTATTACTAAATTTCGAAAACAATAATATTTTTTTGTTATATTATTATTAAATTATAATCTATAAATAAGCACACCTTTATTGATAACATTTATTGCAATTTTATGATGCATAAATATGCATCACAAATTTTTGTAATCAATCTATAATTTAATTATATGATAAATAATAGAGATGTAAAGTTTGAGAACCCTTATTGATAATGCCAACAGCTTGAGTTGGACCATCGAGACATAATTGCCATTGCTTACAATGCTATCGTCTAAGGAGATAATGCACATGATTCATCCATCTCGTACCCATGTCTTCTAGTAATGTTGGCACTTTAGGAGGTAAGTGTAAAGTTTAACTATCCTTTTGACAATGTCTCGTGTCGCCACATGCAACACAACCTCCAAGGAAATAAAAGAAGAAAGACAATATTTGGTCATTCTTTGTAGATGACAAACTCAAATAGGGTGCGACACTTAGGGTTTAATTGAAGGTAATAAATTTGGCTACTTGAAGAACAAACACTTTTTTAAAGAGAAATAGAATTTTAGTTTATTCTTTTTGTTTTTCTTGTCCTCCTTTATGATCCTCGACTTAGGAGACCCCAAGTTATTACTAAATGGTTTTTTATAATTGCACTCAATAAGAATTTTTACTAAGTTTTTGTTGATTCTCTTGTTCATATCTAACTTGTTGATCAAGAATATTATACCCAATCTCCATTGTATCATGGAATGTAACTTTCACATATAGTTTATATCATTTCATCAAATGTTTCGTTTTGATTTTTTTATATTATAATGTAATTCTAAATCTTATGTCATATGACATTTACATCACATTGATTTGGTTAGATTACATTTCTTCAATATATCACATTTGTCCTTTATATATATTTCCTTTATATTATAATTATAATTTATTATGATTTACCTTTATTTACTTTGGTAATGTAAAGTTTTTCTAAACTAGGTTTGATCAAGAAATAACATACATCTTTGGATTCACCATCTTGAGCTTTATCAAGTGAATTATTCATTTTGATATTTTTAAATATTTTTTTAAAAATTTTTGGTAAACTTTACCAAATGTTTTGATTCATATATGATTCGACTATTGAGTATGTTACACTTGACATCCTAACTATCTTGGAGACTAACTTTGTCATAAAATTTATATCATTGTTTCAAGTTTTCACTTAGATTTTCATATATTATAACAATACTCTAAATAACCCTCGTAGGGCCTTCACAACAATTTGGTTTTATTATATATATATAATATTAAAAAATTTATTTAATTTTGTAAGGTAAAAAGTTTAACTTGATATTTTGGTATTCCTAATAAAAATATTATAATTCTTACCTAATTTGATAATCGTGAATGTTACACTCATTCTCTTGAGTATATTGGAATGCAACATTCTGATAAACTTTATCTCTCGTGCTACATTCACATGTTCTTAATTTTCTTATATTATATTGCTTCAATTTGTATCATTATAAGTTTAATAATTATTTATTAAATAAAGAAATAATAGCTTATGGTTATTTTTGCTCTTTTATTTTGATATTTCTTAATAATAAAGTATGAGGTCTTATTAAAATGAAACAAAACTCATTAAACTCAACTTCATGGGAACTATCTAATTAAAAAATCTTTTTATTATGTTTAAATATTTTATTTTCAATCATTTTGGCACACTTTACGAGGTATTATATTTTTTACCTAATTTGAGGATTGACGATGTTATACCAAACACCAAATCAACTTGAAATTAAATGTTCCTATACAATTTATCTCAATTCTTTAAATTGTTTGCTTTGATTTTCTTATATTTCTATGAAGCTCTAAATCTTCTCTATTGTAACCTTACATCACTATAGTCTTGTTGTATTACACTATTTTAATTTTTTTGACTTTAGCTTTAACATATATTTAGATAATATTACAATAACGATTAATTATTACTTTTATTGAATTACTTCGGTAATTTCAGAAATTATAAAAATGTTTCAATGGAGATGAAACAAATACCATTATTGTCATCTTATAGAGTTCCACTAAATTAAAATTTCATTTCTTATAATTTAAAAAAAATTATTTTCAAAAGTGTTTAATATGCTTTGCAAGTCATTTAAATCCAAACCTCATGTGATAGTCAATGATACTACATTAGATCTTCTTAGAAAATTGGATCACAATTTTTCTATAATATTTATCTTTTTTCCACAATTTTTTTATTTTACTTTGTTTATTACATATTAACTTTACATCTCCTCCATTTTGACCTTTTAATCACTTTTATTAGTTGGAATACATTATTTTAATTTAACTCATTTCAATTATAATATATATGTACTTATTATTAAGATGATACTTTATTATTATTTATGCTTATTTGTTTTTGTAATTCATATTTTCTTTAAAATGTGTTTTGAACAAGTTAAAAAAAGTTGGTTTTATTTGTCTCAATATGCTCTATCTAATTAAATATTTATACTAATATTTTTACATTTTTTTATTATATTTTTTCTTACTTTATAAGATATTTTTACTCATACTTGATCTGCTTAGTACTTTGGAGGATAACTTTACCATACAAGTTTTTTTAAATAATTTAGCTCATTTGATCAAAGATTTTTCTTTAGTTTGGACATATTATTATGAAACTCTAACTCTTCTATGGTGTGACATTTACATAGTTTTTATTTAGATATTATAAATTATTTTAGTTTATCTTATTTTAGCTTTATTATATATTTATCAAATCTTAAAATACTAATTTATTATTATGTACACTTATTTAAAGTGATATTTTATAACAAATCCAAACAAGTTCTAATTGAGACATATCAAGCATCATCACCTTTCTAGTTTAATAAGTTTTATAAATGTAAATATTTTATTATCCATGGTTTTGGCATTCTTATTAGATATTTTGATTCTTACAAGGTTTTTGCACACATCCTCGATAGTATTTTTGAATGCAACTTTTTCAAAAAAATTTATCTCATTTCATTAAAAAATATTTTATTATATTATAGTGAAACTCAAATTCTCTACATATGTAAATTTAATATCACTTAGATTTTGTTATATTATATTTTTTTAATTTATTCCATTAGTATTTTAGAATACAACTTTTCTCATATAATTTATCTCAATTCTTGAAATATTTTATATTTATTTAGTTATATTTTTATGAAACTCAACTTATCCACTCATATAAACTTAACATCACTTTAATTTGGTCATATTTTATTGTTGCTATTTATAAACGTTTTAATCTTAATACATATTTACTCTTATTTGTGATACAATTTACAGTAATTCCAAGCTAAGTCAAACCAAGATAAAATAAATATTATTGAAGTCGTCTACAAGATATCTATTTTATTAAATATACATTTTTGAATTTTAAAATATTTAATTTTGTAAAATTTTTGTTCGATTTTTATGATATTTTTTTTATCATATTTTGATTTCTTGAAATGTTTCACTTTTGTTTGGTTATATTTCTATGAAACTCAAATTATCCACTCATGTAAACCTAACATCACTTTGATTTGGTCATATTTTATTATTTCTATTTATAAACCTTTTAGTATTAATACATATTTTATCTTATTAGTCTTTACAATTTACAGTAATCCGAAGATAAAATAAATATTATTGAACTCGTCTACATGAGATCTATTTTATTAAATATATATTTTTGAATTTTATGATATTTTATATTTTTATTTTTGCTCTCTTTTTAAGATATTTGGATTTGCATAATTGACCATAACTTTCTTGTAAAAGTTTCCTCATTTCTACAATTGTTTCACATTGATTTGGCTATATTTTTATGCAACTCGAAATTTCCTATCATGTGGCATATATATCATTTAGATTTGGTTTTGTTACATAACTTTTATTTATATCATCTTTGCTTTAATATATCTTCATTGAATATTTAAATAATAAAATATTATTATTTGTGATTATTTATATTGATAATTTGTAGTAATACTAAATAAGGCTTGATTAAGATTAAAAAAAACCTTGTTAGTCTCATATCACTTAGTTCTCTTTAATTAAATATTTTGTTTTTATATTTTTAAATATTTTTTCTATGCTTTTTGCATGTTTTAAAATATTTTTTGATTTATACAAGACTTGACAATCGAGGATACCATACCTTATCACCTTGGTATCTTAGAATGTAATTGTCAGATACAATTATCTTATTTCTTCAAATTGTTTATTTTGATTTACTTATACTACTATATAACCTTAAGTAACCTCTCCTTGAGGATTACATCACTTTGATTTGGTTAGATTATGTAGATTTGATTTATCTCTCTTTTATTTTAATATTTGTTTTCTTAATAATGAAAAGTTTTATTGTTATTATTATTTATTATTTTCTTCTTTTATAACAAAAGTCATCGGAGTTATTTAAACAAGCTTTACCTAATTAAAATATCATTTATGTGTTTTTGAATCATTTATTTTTAATAGTTTGGAAAGCTTTATGAAACATTTCTATTCATATCTTATTTGATGATCACAGATGTTAGACTATCTCCTTAGGTTTTTTGAATGCAGCTTTCTTATGCATTTTAATTTTTCTCATTAATTTTTTTTTTAAAATTTTTTTCTTTATTTTGTTATGTTAGTATCAAAATATAATCTTATTTTGTGTGAGTTCTATGTTGTATTGATTCGGTTATATTACATTGTTTCATTTTATCACATCTTAGCTTTAATATATATTTATTTAAAATTGAAATAATATTTTGTAAATATATATGCTTATTTTTCTTGATAATTCACAATACTCCTATACAATGCCCAATCAAAATATAACAAATATCGTTAGACTTATCTCAAAGAGCTATTTTCATTTTAATATTTATTTTTATATTTTGAAATGTTTCACTTTCCTGCCTTTTTGAATTAATTACGAGAATTTTTTATTTATATCTTATTTGATGAACCATGATGTTACACTCGATTTCATTTAATTTGGTTATTTTATATTTTTTAATTTATCATATTATGTATTTATTAAATGTTGAAATATTAATTTTTTATTTTTATTATATTTTTAATTTATCTTATTTTAGATTTATTACATATTTATTAAATTTTAAAATATTATTTTATTTAAAGAATTAAAAATGTAGGGATTTTTGTGAACAAAAATTTGCAAAGTATTAAAATTTTTTGAGTAACCTGAATTTTTATGATTTTGGTTTCATTAAAACACTGATGTTCATTTCGTTTTTCTCTACTAGCTTCGGCAAAAAGAAAATGGTTAGTGGAAGCCCGATCAGGGATCGATGGTGGATGTGGGCATAGGTTTTTGTTAAAGCCCCTAAAAAATCTTGTGTGTATTTTTTTTATTATCAAGAAATTTTATTTCATCAATAAAAAAAATTTTAAGGTTGAAAAGTTTTTTACTAATTTTTGGAAATGAAAATTTTCTTAAATAAAAATTCACTCATCCCCTCTCATTCGTTATGCCTCAAATGTTTTACAATAAGTTGGACATGTACTTGGTTTTATTGGACATGTTAATTTCCTATTGTAATATGATCATTATGTTGTTTCATATATCTGGCTTCACATAAAATCGATTTCAAAGGCTAAGCATATTTTTTCATTTGTTTTTGGAAAGGTGAGCATACCAAATGTTTTGAAGCATAATTTATTTATTTAATTTTTTATAAAAAGTACATTCCAAAATTAAATTATTAAGAAAAAATAAAAAAAATAGAGGACGTGACACTCGATCCCAAGAAAGACAAGCTTGGTCACCAAAACTATGCTCCAATCTTATGTAGATAAAGCAACATGATTACATTATTGTGCATGTGTTGCAAAGAGACAAAGATGATTGATAATGAAACAATTGATAACATTGAGATAAATAATTAATTAGATTCAGTTATTAGACAAGTTTATTAAGCTTTTTAGGGAAGTAATCTAAAGCATCCAACATCCTCAAGAAGTTGGTTATTAAGGGTCATATATTTCACTCTTACAAGGATAACATACTTGATTGTCAAGGCAATCTTATTACAATCTCTTCCATAATCTTTACAATAAAATAATAGTTTTATTTTCTTAAACAAAATACTTATAATATTATCCAAATTATCCATTTAGCTACAAGGTCATAAACTAATACCTAAGCCACGAAACACAAAGTATTAATGACACTAAATAATGTGATGAGCCAATATCCACAAGTATCTTAAACACCCTACACATTCTAATGGAACTATATATTCATATAACATGAGGATAATGTTTCAACAAAACTCAATATTATTCTTTATTTAATTTTAGTTAATCTAAACATATTTTAAATATCATACCATAACATAAAATTAAATATATATATATATTATATTTGTAACATAAACTAGTTCTCATGCTATCTGTATGATTTAATATATGTACCTTATCATAAAATAAACATAAAAAAGATCCACAGAAGTTTAAAAAAGATAAGCCAATGTAATGCAAATACTTCTTATCAAGATAACTATGTCATATATCAAAATACACAATATAAAATGGCTTATAAGATATTTTAATTCAAGAATAAATTATATATTAATTTAATATTATATTTATGTTACCATTATCAAACTTTTCTACTTAAATTTAAGGTGAAGATTCTTAATCCACTTTCCTTTTCTTTTAGTTTTTCTACAAAGTCATAGATGCATGCACATGAGTTACTATATAATCTTTAATAATGAAAATATCTAAAATTCCTTAAGATTATATAACCGAAAGTGTTCTCTCTACTTTCTCTTCTACATCAAAAACAACAACAATATGATTCCCCCATCGTGTTGTACAATTTGCATCTCACTAAATCATTGATTTTAATTCTTCACTTATTGTATTATATGGCTTCTCCATCAAACAGTGTGATTTCTTCAACTCCCTATATATGGTTATTAGAATCCCATGTTACTCTTTGACCTTTATCTAATCATATTGTATGAGAAGCTCATGGTAAAATATGATCGCTCCAACTATGATATGATGAGATTGTTAGACCACACAATACCCTTTCTTCTTGAACCAAGTTAACTCTAATTGTATTATATATTCTCTTAATTGTATGATATGTTTATTAACTCAAACAAATTATTGATAAAGATATTGTATATTGAGTCTAATCATATAGTAGACTCACGTCCAAACGAAATCATAAGGCCTAAATTCAATTATATTTTACTATAAGACAATACTAAACCCCCATTATTAATTATGATAGCATTTTTAACTTGTACAATAAAATAAAACCACTAACTCCTTTATAAAAATGAATAAATTCAATAAAAAATATAATTTCAACTTTTTTTATTTTCACTCATTGTAGTAGCTTTCTAGTACGTTCTTCCCCTTCATGATTCTTATAGTAATAGTCAGTCTCATTTTTGTCTTCATTACTACCTCCTTATGACCAACACAATTTTTTCTTCTCTTTCTTATTGTTCTCATGAATTGAGACTTGCTTTTTTCCTCTTCTCTTTATTTTCTATTTTTTTCTTCTCTTCCTCTATTTTTCTTTCATTAGCTACATCTCTGAATTAACTTAAACTTTTAGTCATAACTTATTTAGCTCCAATCTTGTTAATGGTAATTGGCTTAAATTAAAAAGTATTATTTGCCATTTCTTATTCCCAAATTGTGTGCTAAACATTAACATGAAAACTTACCTCATCCTCCAAATCCGTGGAAGAGGTAGAAGTAGAAGCTGAATCACATTTGGTGGCTTTGAAGGCCATGGGTTCTTCCTTCTACCTTTCATGCTTGAACTTGCTTGTAGAAGGCTCTTCTATAAGTGTCCTAGTCATCTCTATTTTGGTAGTGAAAAGTTCCCCAAGGAGTTCATCCAATGAAAGTTTGTTGACCTCAGCCACCTTAATAGCCGTTGCAATGAGATCATATTCCTTTGCAAGGATTTGCAAAATTTTCCTTACTAGGTCACCATTTGAGAATGTCCTTCCAAGATTTATCAAGCCATTTATTATGTCATTAAATCTTAAAAAAAACTTTTAATACTCTCACTAGGATTCATTCTAAAAGCTCATAGTCATGGGTGAGGATGTTGATTTTTGTCTCTTTCCCTTGTAAGGTGCCCTCATAAGTTACTTCGAGTTTTTCCACACCTCAAATGTCGTATGTAAATTTATAATTTGTGTAAATTCACTAGGAGAAATTCCACAATGAAGATAGTTCAAGGCCCTAGGATTTAATTGAGCCAATTTTTTGTGGTCAACATTAAGCTCATTAAAAGGCTTGACTTCCTCACTAAAAGAATTTCTAGGAGGTTCACAAGGCTTAGTCATAACTTCTCATAATTCTAAATCGATAGATTGAATAAAAAGTCTAAAAATATTTTGCCAATATAAGAAAAATTGTCCTTTAAACAAAGGAGGCCAAATTGAAGACAAACTTTCACACAAGGTTGCACTTATATCAACCAAAGAGGAAGCCAAAAAACCAGAAATCACAAAACCACAAAGAATGTAAGAAAGCCTTCACATAGCACAAGTGGAACTCCCACGTGATGTTACTCACGTAATTTGGGATTCCTCTCTCTGATACCAATTGGAGTTCTTTGTGCTTAAGAAAATTCGATAAGAGGGGGGTGAATTGTGGTAAATAAAATTTTCTTTTGATCTTTTGTTTCAATTAAAACATAAATCTCTTAATAAAGAATAAGAAATAACCGTACACAAAAGATTTTAATGGTAGTTTGACTCAAAATCATGCCTACATCTAGCCCCAATCGATGTTGGGAATTACAAGTGCGGTTTTTTGTATGGTGCACCTCAAACCTACTTGGGATTTTACTTACAACTAATCCTGAACCCACCTAAGTTTTTTTGTGCTCAACTCAAACCCAAGGCTTTTGCATAATTACAAGGATGCCCTTACCCCAAAGAACGAAATACAAAAAATTGGCAAAACTTAAGACAATTTTAAGAGAAATATGAGGGGCACAAAATACCAAAAAGAGGGAGGAATAGAGATTGAAAAATAGTTGAAGCAAAAACCTCCAATTTTTGGTTCCATCTTGCAGCTTTCTATTTGTGGCTTTGGAAGCACTGTATGCACTTAGAATTGCTTGATATTGTGATTTGAAAGCTTTGAAATCTTAGAAATGGTGACCTCTAGGAGTTTTTCATCATTCCCTATTTATGGAGCTTAATTTGAGCCCTAAATCCATTCCCAATAGTTCCAAAATAAACTAGTCGTTTGGGTAACGAACACAAAACAATAACCGTTCGATTTGGAGCCCAAAATGGACGTTTCTAATTGAATCTCAAATTTATCGTTTGAGATCAATCCTTGTCGTTGGATCTAAGTGGCCTTGAATTGGCTATTGGATGGCATGTTGGTTGTCCTACATGTATTAAAATAATTTGTCCAGAAATCAAGTAAAGTAGAAACTTACTATAGTGGTTCCATATCCTCTTGTAGATCTGGCTCAGGTTTGAATCTACTGCTTGGCGTTTTACTCTGTTATCATGCAGCAATTTACCTTGATTAATCTAAGCAGTCCAATCATGCCTGCCCTTTGGCCTTCTTCGATAATCGAATGGAAGTTTAGTCCCACATCGCCCAAATGTCTTTTCCATTACTCTCTATAACACTTTCGATTCCATAGTCTCTCAAATTATCGGGGGTTGGCTCCCCCTTCCTCGACCAAGATTTCATCATTTGGTCCTGGTTGGCTTGATTTCGTGCTTTCTATGGTCAGCTTTCTCTGTGGGCTGAGTTCGAACTTGTTCCGTTCAGCAGGTATAGGTTGATTTCTCACTTTTTCAGTCTAGCAGCTCTTCCTGTGTCCTTTGGGCTTCGCTCGCCCCTTCGAGTTTATCAAACTATTTTTACTTTATTTTTTTTAAATCCTTAAAGCCTGGAAGGATCAGCCGTCGGGTCGCGTTGACTCGTCCAACGCTACAGTGAAAATTCCTGAGACTAAAGTAGTTTTATAGTGTCTTGTGAGAATTTTTATGTCAAAATTTTGAATATAAGTATACAAAAATAATTTTATATTATGATAATATTACAAGTGTCTTAAATGTTTATGAAGAGAAATTCATGAAAAATTATTCTTAAATAATTTTAAAAAATCAAATACTAATGTCTATTCTTTTCATGAATAATACTTGGACCAAAAATCAAAATTTAAAAAATTATTTAACATATAATATTTTCAAATATTAATAATACTAGTTTGTCACATAATCTCAAAATTTGGATATATCATATTTTATAAAAATAAAGAGATATTAAAGTTAAAGTTTTTGGTGTATGCCTTAGATTTCCTTAAAGCATGCCATCACTCCAAGAGTCTTGAAGACCACTATTTTAGACATTTAAAGTTCATGGTTTGATTTAATTGAATATTAACAATTTCACTTGAAGCAAGCCCATATGAGATATAAACATTTATGTTTGACTCATCAAACATAAGGGTGTAATAGAAAACTCAATATTATTTTTTATTTATTTTAGTTAATCGAAAATTATTTTAAATATCATGTCATAACTTAAAATAATATATATATATATTATATTTCTAATGTACACCAGTTCTCATGCTATCTATATGGTTTAATATATGTACCTTATCATAAAATAAACATATAAAAGATCCAAAAAAATTTTAAAAAAAGAGAGCCAATGTAATACAAATACTTATTATCAAGATAACTATGTCATATATCGAAATACATAATATAAAATAGCATATAAGTTATCTTAATTTAAGAATAAATTATTTATTAATTTAATATTTTTTATATTACCATTATCAAACATTTATACCTAAATTCAAGGTGAAGATTCTTAATCCACTTTTCTTTTCTTTTAGTTTTTCTACAAACTCATTGATGAATGCACATGAGTTACTGTATAATCTTTAATAATGAAAATATCTAAAATTCTTTAATATTATATAAGCCAAATAATTCTCTCTACTTTCTCTACTACAAAAATATCAACTATATGATTCCCCCATCAAGTTGTATAATTGACATCTCACTAAATCATTGTTGTTAATTCTTCACTTATTGTATTATATGGCATCTCCATCAAACAGTATGATTCCTTCAACTCCCTTTATATGGTTATCGGAAGCACATATTACTCTTTGACCTTTATCTAATCATATTGTATGAGAATCCCCTGGTACAATATGATCACTCCAACTATGACATTGTTGGACCACACAATCAGCTTTGTTCTTGAACCAACTTAACTCTAATTGTATTATATATTCTCTTAATTATATGATATGTTTATTAATTCCCTAAACAAATTATTGATAATCATATTATATATTGAGTTTGATCATATAGTAGACTCACCTCCAAACAAAACAATAAGGCTCAAATTCAACTATGTTTTATTAAAAGACAACTCTAAACACCCATAATTAATTATCTTAACATTCTTGTACAATAAAATAAAACCTCTAATTCCTTTATAAAAATGAATAAATTCAAAAAAAATATAATTTCAAATTTTTTGCCCTATTTTCACTCATTGTAGTAGCTTTCTAGTACGTTCTTCCCCTTCTTTATTCTTATAGTACTAGTAAGTCTCCTTTCTATCTTCCTTGTTGCTCTCCTTATGACCAACACAATTCTTTTCTTCTCCTTCTTATTGTCTTCTTGAATTGAAACCTTCTTCTTCCCTCTTCTCTATATTTTCTCTTTTTCTCCTTCTCTCCCTCTATTTTTGATTCATTTGCTACATCTCTAAACTACCTAAAACTTTTAGTAATAACTTATTTAACACTAATCTTGTTGAAGATAATTGGCTTAAATTAAAAGTATTATTTGACAATTAAATATTCATAATATATATGTATTATTCAAAAAACTGTAATTGATGTTGTAGGTGATAAAATATTATTAGCACACTATAATTATATTCTTCAAAGAGAGTTCTTTTTAATTATGTGCTTTAATTGAATTTTATTTTCATTTAAAAATATGTCACACTTCTCAAAAAAATTATTATTATTTTCTTTTTAATTAAGAAATGTATTATTTGAAAAAATAATTTTATTGTTATTTAAATTCTCATAATTGCAATTATATTAATCAAATCTCAAGATTTGTAATATATTATATAAAGAAAAACTTTAAGATATTACAATAACAAAATTTTATTTTTATATGCATTATTTTATGAAAGTGTATATATTATCATGCATATCATAAAATATAAATATTATTAAAATATAAAATGATATACTAATATAATAATAATCAACTAGTTAGAAAAGTCATATTCTATTTAAAAATAAAAAAAAATAATAAATAATATGCAAAAATATCTTAATTATGAAACAATTTATATATTAATTTAATATTGTGAATATATCATAATTAAAAATTCTACTAATTGAATTTAGGATGAAAACACCTTTCTCAAATAATTTTTTTATTTTTTACAAATATAAACATGCATATTTATCACCAAATAGTTTTATATATATATATATATATATATATAGACACACACACACACACCATATTTCTTATGAATTATTTCACTCAAATTATCATCTTTATTTTTCCCCCTATTATAGTATTAGCATGCCATATTTTATACTTAATGTATTATATATTTTGTAAATTTTTTTAATAGCATACCATACATTAAATTCATTGCATTATATGTTTATGTAAAACCACTCTACGGCTAATCCTATATTAGTGATGATTCCTGAACTTTTATGTTGAGCATCTTATATGGCATGCACAAATCGTGTATACTATACTCTTATACAAATGAATAATATTTGCCTTTACAATCTTAATGGTAATATGTTATGTAATTTCTAGAATCATTATAGAGGAATATTAAATAAGATGATATATTTGTAAATAAAAGAATATTTAGGTATTTTATAAAAACGTCATGTTGAAATTCATGGGGAATAAGATTTTCAAATTCTCAACAGTCATGGTATGTGTAGGATAAAAAATGATTTTAACTGCCCTCACTTCCTAAGCTTAATTCAATGGTGAGCTTTGATGAGTTCAGGACATTAAGACCTTGTTGTCTCAGCTTACAAATGAGTCTAGTAGGCCCAATCCAATGAGCTTTTTCATATAAGAAAACATGGAAGCAAAGTTGTGCCATAGAGGAGAGTTGCAAAGGTTTGAGTCATCGATGATGTAAGTTTTTTAGAATGACTGTAAGAAAGATTGAAAGGCATCAAGGAAAGGATGTTAACTATCTAGCAGTCTCCCACACAAGCAAGGAATTTATTTAACCTTAGCATTTCAATTATTGATTCAAGGTGTCCCCTAAAGAAATATATATTTCGTGCTGTTCTGACACAAGAAAGTTGATCATGTTTTGGCTGTTGCTCCAAACTTGCTTGGGTTCCCCGTCAAATATATATTCACAATCACCTGCTAGAAAATGGAGCAGGGAGATCGAAATGAATGGAGAAAGCGAAATTATTTTTACTTTCTGCAATCAGTTAATCTCACAGAAGACACAAAATTAAAGGATATTCTGGGAAAATATAAGAAACTTTGGAGATGTGGGATGTACGTATTTTGATAGTGGTAAGCCTCATGATAAAAATTGTGCTCATCTTTCTTGGACATTTCAGAAACACCTCAGCATCAAGAGCATGGATAAGAATGGCTTTTTGGAGCAACTATCTTTTGGCCAACTGGGTTGCCAACTTCGTTCTTGGCCAGCTAAGTCGCAACATGGATGACAATAGCAACAACGCCATTCTCGCATTTTGGGTGCCTTTCCATATGCTTCACCTTGGCGGCCCAGACACCATCACCGCCTATTCCATGGAGGATAATGAGTTGTGGGCTCAACACCTACATGCCCTCACTACGAGCTCATCATTGTCATCTATGTTATGTTCTGGTCTCTTCCAGGTAACCTCCTGCTCACTTTCACCCTGCTCATATTCTTTGTTGCCATAATCAAGTACGTAGAGTGGTCTTAGTTGCTCTACAGAGCTAGCACTGACGGTTTCCACAACTTCGTGGTCATTTTAAGCAAGCAAAGTAAATTAAACCAGATTTCTTCCAACCATAGGATAATGGTAGCACTTGTGTAAGATGAAAAATGAAAAAGATGAATTGAATGCTTTAAAAGGAGCTTTCAATATGTACTCGATTTGCAAGCCTTTCTTTGTGGATGTTATTCCACTTGTGGACGTATTCAAGGTAATCAGAGATATGTTGAAGGTGATGACAGTCAAGGATGTTTTGGGCCTAACAGGCATGGAACTCAGCTATGCCTATGATGAGATGTACACGAAGGGCGTCATTAATTACTCACGTGTTGGCGTCATCCTCAGGGTGATCTGCTCCTCCGGTATCCTTCTCGCTTTCTTGTTGTTCGTTTTCTCCCCTAAGCATGGCTTTGACACTAGTGACATCATGATCACTTATGCCCTGCTTGGAGCATACATATATCTTGATACCATGGCTTCTCTCATGTTCCTTCTTTCTTACTGGCCGGTGATCTTCCTTTTTGAATTTAAGAAACTGGGCAAGTGGGGTTTGCTTCTTGCCCAGCTCATCACTGCACATGCTCATCACTGCACATGCTCAGAGATGCTTACAAATATCGTGGGGACAGTTCAACGATAAGGCAGGGCTCACCGCACTCTAGCAAGTCGATGCCCCAGTATAGGTTGTCCCTGCATTCCTTAATTTGACAGAAGGCTTGACAGTCGATTAACAAGTTCTTGTGTGGCACATTGCTACACAGCTACGCTGCCACTGGAAGCCCCTAGAGCTGCACACATTGCATCATCATCATGAAACACAACCACAGTTTAAGGGGTTAAGAGCGTAGAAGAGCACTTAGCACGGGATGCAGGCATGCAAGTGCTTGTCCGACTATATGTTGTATCTGTTGTTGATGCAACAAGAGATAATGGCAACCATGGGAGGAGCGAGCCCGTAGATTTATTTGCATGCTTGTTATGATATGGTACAGAATGACATGAAGAGAATCTGATGTCGACTGTGAACAACGATGATGAGGTTGAGAGGAAGGTGTGCAGGCTGATGTTGACCAAACCTACAGAGTGGATCACATATCCATCTCTATTTCAGATAGCGTGAGTGCTTGAGCACTTGATTCTTGTGCTTGGGGAGGACAAAGGTGGTAGGTGATCACATCGGCATGGTTGGAGCTTTTGATTCAAGGAGCGAAGAATACTCGAGCGAGCATGCATAGCAGGAGAGGCGACATTCTAACTTTTGTTTTGCTACTTTTGAATCATGTGGGAATGGTGGATGCTTTGGATATTGGCGGATACATGACGGGTGGCTCGCTGGACACAGTCAAAAAGCTACCATCCATCATTAAGCTATATTTAAGAAATCGTCCACTTTGATGACGGCTGGTGAATAAGAGCAAATAATGTATCCATAGATTCAAATTCAATAAAATCACAAATTCTCCGTCGACTGGTCTACAAAAATTGGTCCTCATAGCAATATTGAAGATAATGACACTCCAAAATAAACAGTCTTTCAAAGCTTAGTTTTTGTACATTTGCTCATTGAGAAAGATGAAAGAAAGAAATTATAACTTATTGAAAAAACATAATATACGGATGTTTGTTCATAAAGAATAATATAATCACATAGAAATATTTTATGATAAAAAGGAATAATATCAGTGACAAAAAATCTTATATTTCATGAAAGAACAAAAAAATATATTTTTTTACCCTTTATATTCAAGTTGTTGTATTCATTTAAAGTTATCAAAGCATAAATATAAAGAAAAATAGTAATAGTTGTTGAAAATTTATTTTATAATTTCTTTCTAACACAATATCAATAATCTCAACAATTGTTCTATTCTTTTTTTTTTACAATTTTATTTTATTTTGAACATTTCTAACAAACAATTGCTTATGAATTTCATGTTTTTGTGCAAAAAATCAAATTCTTTAGACAAAAATTTTTCATCTCTCTTAGTTCAAATAATTTTTATATTAAAGCAATTTTTTATTTCTATAAGACCTTCAAATTCCTTATATTTTTAAAATCCCTTTAATTCATGAACTACAAAAGATATCAAACTCATATGAATAAGGTCATAACTAAATAATAAATAATATCTATTTTTATTTTAAAATAAAATATTCATCTATTAAAAATTTCAACATGATAACTAACTCAAGAGACTACATAACTTTCTAAAACTTAAGAATGGTGCTTATTGGTGCTTGTCAAAAATATAACTTTCATAAATAAAATCAACATAAAAAATAAAAAAAAATTATTCAATATTTTTTATTTTATTTTTAACTTAGATGTAACAAAATACAAATAATCATTCTAATAATATCACAACTAAGATTTATTCTTAACCTCTACTACAAATACATTACTTTTAATATGAAATTTTTCATTAAAAACACCTCATTGACATAATTAATCCTCAAATATACAAAACAATGTTATTATATTACTTATCTAATACTTAATGAACCACAAGCTAAAAATTCAAATACTAAACAAATATCATGAATCTATCTTTTTTTATCATTTATCCTTCATTATGATTTAAAAAGTGCCTTGACATCTATTCTATAACTTAAGTCTTTATTCATATTCACATAAAAATTTCTAGACCTCAAAACTTAAAAAATACCACATCATTGTAATACTAAAAAATTAATATAAAAGTTAAATGAAATTCAAAACATTGTTTCAAGGCGGCCTTGGTTTACACATCCTTTACACCTCTTTAAAGGAAAAAACTTAATTAACTCAAAGTCTTAATCAATAATTACTGGCCTCATACATCACATATATATCTTTAACAATTTGGGAACTAATTAGAATGATTAAGAGGAACCCAAGTAGAGATATAGCTCCTACCAAAAAATGAGATCCCAGATTGCGAAAATCGATTGGAGTTCCCTAGCTTCACTTCCATGCTTTCCTTCTCCTAAACTACTTACCACCTTGCCTTTGCCACTTTTTTTTCTCTTGATGAGAATGAGCTGCTCTTGCTCTTTTGGTAGCCGGCTACATCGCCTTGGAGTGCTGCTTCTACCTGTTGCTTAGCCCACCAGTCTGGTTAAACAATAATAACAACTTTTCTCAAGCTCACCCAGATAAAAGCAAGCCTTGAAATAACAAAATCACGTAAGAAAACAAAAAACATGATGCTCCTACAAATAAAAAATGGCAAATGTAACTATGACATTCATTTTTTTGTTTCACGATAGTTTTAGCCTCGTACTTTTCTCTATCCCCTCTGCCTACTCGAACGAGAGCTACTCTCTCCTTCTTGCTGAGCTTGCTCCTGACGTGCGCCTAAACACAACACATGATTATCATTTATTAACCAATGAAGTATAGTAAATTGCTTTTAAAAATGCCAAACCAACTTGGATGGGTCAAATGTCACTATATGCACTCAACTCAAAAGTAAAATAAACTTGAATACATCCAAGAGGTTCTGATTGTTCTTATTCTTGCCATTTCAATGAGATCACTTCCAAAGAATGGCTGGTGAGAAACATGAAAGAAAGCAACCATGTTATAAGACATTAAAAGCAGGAACCTATGAACTATATTTGTGTAGCATTGAGCACAGATTTCTTCATGCTTAAGACACAAAATTGCTGACACAGCTCAGTGATAATGCTTCCATTAGCTAATTTCTAGATTGGATATAACTATGACGTTTTTGCTGGATGAAATAAAACTCCATTTTAATCTAATTACTTGTGCTAGAGATTGCTCGTTATTACCTAATTTTACTTCAAATAATGCATGTTCAAAGTATAAAACATGACTTAATCCCCCTAAAAATGAAATTAAGTTATATCTTATGAAGAATATTTTGTCCAATAAAACCACGTCATCGATATTTCATCTTCTAAGTACTAAGTCGACTGATAGGCCTATAGGACTAACTATCTGGCTTCACTTCTCTAGACAAGATCAACATTAACATCATCAAGCCATTAAAAGCATTGAAATATGCATGAATAATACATGTTGAGAAGTAAAATTAGAAGGGCCATCAAACCAATAGAAAGAAACCATGTTAGAGAATTACCTCAAGTTTAATAGGGTTCAAACATTTTGCACTTAGTTGCTTAGAAGATGGAATTTCAAAAGTTACTGATTTATAGCCTTCATCCTTTCTTAATAGACCATGTTAAGACAAGGCCTTCTTTGCCTCTTTATTTGCCTAATAAACATTTGAATATGATTTCTCAAGTTAAACTTCTAGTCAAGACATGAAAACCATGCATATAACATATGCTCATTTATTTGATAACAATGGAGATTGCCTTTTATTTAAAAGCTTGGTCAAGAACTTCTGCATGAACATGGGAATCTTTGCAAGGCCATGCTATCAATAAATACAAGATAATCGATGAGCTGCTAAGAAAATTGAATATAGAAGATAAAAGATGAAGTCTACCTTCAGTTCTTTGATATGTCGAAAGTCTTCATTAGAAACGATACCATCAACTTCATCAATTCAAACTTCAACAGCCTTGATTACTGTAAGTCTTTTAAGAGAATGCGGACTTGCATTAGTAGCATTCAAACATTCAACAAAATTGCCTAGCTTCCTCTTCTTTCTATTTGACAGATCTTTTCCATCGTCAGCATCTTCATTGCCCATCAATACGCATGGCTTGCACTTCTATTTCTTCATTCAATTCTTCAATGTCACAAACATTAGCCAATTCCCCATCATCTGAACCTTCTTCATCACTGTCATTCATGTAAGCATCATCTTCCAAACCACCAATACAACTAGATTGTCCACTTTCAGGGAAAAATTCATTGTCACTTTCTCCATCATTTTCTACAGAATACTCATCTTCTTCATATGCAACTCTAGCACAGATATCTTTGTCAATCGGTGAGGAATCATTTTTCAGCTTCAGAAGCATAAGCAATCATTTCATCCCCAGAACTACTATATAAAGCCTTATCATCATCTTGTTTAAGTAACCCAACACCGGGCACGTCATTGGCAACACTAACTTCTCCAAATGCTTTTGGTCTGGCTTTTGAATTAATGGGACGACATTAATGCTTCTTGACAAAAAATGAAGAGCATATCTATAGAAATGAAAAAGGAAAATTGAATTTTTTTCCAAAATATAACAAATTTTTCATTCTTTTTTCATTGCACCATTAAGGATGCCGTAAAAAATATCAAAGTAAAAAACAGGCCTCTCTTAGTAATGTGATGAAGGAGCACGTAGAAATTGAAACAGCTTTCTCATATGACTTTTTGTACAAGACAAAGTCTTGAAGAAGGTCTTCATTCATTAACTAAGTCATAATGAAAAAAAAACAAAAAATTAAGAAAGATGATGCTAACTGCTCCTTTCATGTTGTAGTAAAAAAATAAAGGAATCCAAATATTCTTATGTTGCTATGAAGAGCAAGAATGAAAGAGCAATAGCTCAGTTCAGGCTGTCCGTAAATACAAATAAATCTTGCTTCCTAGGTTTTGATCACCTAGAAGCATCTTTTAGTGTCAACTAGAAATTCTATATCATAATTGCAAACTAAAAAATAGTTCATAAATTACCACTGGTATGAAAATATCAAGGGAAATCATCGTGTAAAAAGACATGGATTCATGATGTTACAGAAATGCTTGAGTAAATATACCAGGTAAAAATTCGATAATGGATTAGTTCCAACTATCTATCTATCATGCATCTGAACCATATTACTATTCCTTTCCTTTGAATGCTTGTTCAAGATATGTAAGCACTTAAATCACATATATTTCCATCTTTTCAAAGGTGTAATTCATGAAAAATTGTAGTATTTATTACTATATCATCATGTGCACTAACTAGTCTTTTACATATTCACTTACTTCTAAAAAAGTGCATTTGGTAGTACCAAAGACATTTTAATTAAATATGTTTGCATATTTAGGTACAATTGAAAGGCAATTTCATCAAATGCAAGAGCATTAGTTTGATAGCCTAAATTATTTAATTATAAAATACATTAGAATTTGTGTATCTAATGTTGAATGTAAATTGTATAGATCAAAGATAATGAAATCAACATATTTTGATGCATCTGAAAATAATATCATGTAGCTAATAGCTAGATTTGAAACTTGGGCAAACCATTGAGAAAATCTTGAAATGAGATATCTGCCAGTACATTATTTATGATTTTTTGAAGTCTTTTAATTTTTTAAATAAATTTTAAAAAATAAATTAAAGAAATATTTTATATTATCCTCTTTATTATTATAAAAGAATAAGCTTACCCGCCCCAATGCCTTTTAGCTATGCTCTACGCATGAGGATGTCTGAGAAAAAAAGAAGAGCTTGTGAGAAAAGAAAAAGATAATAGCTTGTGCTTGGGTCTAGAGGGCCACAATAAGCAAAGCTTCACCTAAGAAAGTCACTATAGAAACTATTTCAATCTGGGAAAAGAGTTTCATAAAAGAGCTCATATCTTGAATTGCATAAAAAGGACTGTTAAAAGTATACCTTTGACTGAGATTTTCCTCCCTTGGAATGCTGTTAAATTTTCTATTGAGCTGCTCAAGCGATGGTTTTGAACTAACCAAATACTAGATTGAATTTTGTAGTGTTGTTAAGAAAGTCTATGTCACATACCATACAATAGGCTTAATCAGACAATATGACAAGCAAAAATATACCATACGATATGGGAGAATCACCTTTACAATTGTTGGCACCTGAATTATGGGCAATGTTACAGTGATATATAGAAGATCAACCCTATTGTCATTAGTAGCTGATTTATGAACCACGGTACGATAAGGACACTATCATCATAAGTAGAAGATACAAGGCAATGTGGGCAATGGCTTTGTAAAGCAAAAGAAGGATTTAAAAACATTTTGTAACTATGTTCATGAGTACTTAGTGTATAAAAAATATATAGTTTAGAAAAATAATAAAAAAACTCAAAATAATGTTTAAGAATTTCAAAAATCTTATGAATAAAATATAAATAATTACTAACAATATGTAATAAAAAATTATAAAAAAAGAAAAGATAAAAAAATGAAAAGTCAATAAAAGTGACAGAAAAAATCATCATATGAACAAGCTAAAACTATAATATAAGTTAGTTAAATTGTTAAATGATTTTAAAATATTATTTTGGATTGTGATGTACTGTGATATGAGCATACTACATAACATATATTTATCTATACATATGTTTTGACATATATGACAACATACTATAATTATATTCACACACATAAGGCAATTAAAAAATAAAATAAAAAATTGAAATATATGATAGAAAAAGAAATTAAAAAAAAGAGAGAATGATTGATTAAATTAATCTAGAACACAAAATGATGAAATAAGAATGTGATGATTTCTCTATGACCCCATCTCATGATTCTTCGATATGAGAGAATCAACATTTGTATTTTTGGTACCTAAATTAAGAGATACGAAAAAACTAAAAACCCTCCACCATGAATATAGGATTCTAAACAATGCTTGCAATGGTACAATGGTATATGATACGATCACCCTTATTGTCTGCAGTAGCTAAATTGTGAGCCATAGCATGACAAGTACAGCGTCATGTGACTACCAAATACTAGACAATGTGAGCCATGGCTCCATGATAAATATCTGATATGGAATCATTAGTGAGGATAGTGATCATTTGAAAAAATTAAAATCTTAAAAAAATAAGTAAAAAAAATAAAAAATAAAATTAAAAAAATACAAATATGAGAACAAGAAAAAATAATATATGATATTAATATTATATGACAATTATGTGTATTATGAGCATATAAACAATGATTCAGCATTTTATATCTTTTATTGATAGCATGTATTATTTTTAATTATTGCTTCATCTTTATTTAACCACACATCCATATTATTTTAACTTGCAATTAGTAGTTCACAAATTAAGTATATTATGCTTATTTACTTATATTATAAGCCAAGATACATGCATATACAAAGCTAAGGGCTTTTAAAATATAACTTAAGATTTTGAATTAAATAGCATATTATTTGTTAAACTTTGTGAAAGACATTAAATGTGAAGACAATTGTTATACTTAGTTGACAAAAAATACATTTATATACTTTTCAACTTATCTTTCGTTTGATAGCTTGAGATAACGTTTGCTGCTTTCTATGCTATTATTTTATCTTAAGATATCTATTATATTGGACATTTGACGATTTTCATCACCACAACTCAATTTTGTAATTGTGTCCTTTAGATTTGTCACATGCTCTCTTTATTGTACAGTGTTACGGTATTGTTGGTATATTTTAATATTAAGCCAAATGGGGAGTGACAATTCGACCATCAAAAGTGCTAATACAATAAATGTGAACTTTAGGAGTGCATGGACACTATTGGCTTACCAACAGCTCTTTTCCACCTACACCAAATTGGATGCTGGCAGAAAGGCATACAGTGCTGTCGCTTTCAAGGGGAACCACTTGCAAGCCAGCACCATCTGTGAAAAAACTAAGTTGGACACAAAAATTCATCACAAAGGAAACCAAGCAAGGACAAAAGCATCCACTAAAACAAATGAAAAATACTTTACAATAGTCCAAAACAATTGACTAATAAAATTGCTTCAAAGCATAATAAGTTCAATAGAAATGCAATCAGATGAATAGAACACATACCAATGGCATCCTCAAACATATCTCACGTACCACATTTAACCCAACATCAATTGCCTAATAGAACACAAGCAGCAGATTGATATCAGTACACCACTCAGTAATGACAAATTATTTAATATCTAAACAATGTATAAAACACCTCAAGAGAAACAATCATGCACAAATTAATTAACTATTTACCAGAATGGCAAATTGGCAGGAAATTAAATTTAGTACATCCATAACTAAACATAGCTACACCAGCAAATACAGTTAATGGAATCAAAACCAAACCTATGATTCTTAGTATTATTATCTACTATAAATAACTCACTACATTCATATCAAAACAGAAGTCACTTCAGGAAGGGAAATGAAATGTAATAGGCTGTCATGTACTCAAGGAATTAGAAGTGGCAAGAAACTGAGATTAAAATTTTTCTTTAATCAGAACTCTTAAAAATTTGTGCAGTGGGAAAAATGCCCACCCCAATCCAACATATTTGATGACATTCTATACCAGCCCAAAGACTTTATGCACTTTACAATTCAATCTCTAAGCAGCCAAAGGAAGAATCAAAATGAATATGCAAAGAAGTATGATTCTAATCTTAGAAGGCAATTATTTTGGCAATTGATTTTTGTGACCATAGGCTTCAAACCAAATTTGAACAATTCTCAATAAAGATTTTTAAAATTAAAAGATTATAAAAGGAAGCACTAGCTACTGCTCAACAGATCATGACCTTGAAATTAGACCATTTTGTTAAAAAAATAATAATTAAACTAAAGGAATATTTAACGTTTTTTACTTCAAAGGGTGATATATTATGCTTTATGTGGAATTAACCTCGCTTGACCAAAAAATTGACCCATTTTAAAGCTTTCATGGATTTGTTAGCATGTTTACAAATGCCAAATTCCCTAACAATATTTGAAAATACTAGAGAATATTGTACAATTACAAATTTTCAAACTAAATAGTTTTTAACAATACAGATGAACTATGAATGTAATTCAATGTTGCTCATTCAATCTTTAGTTATATATATAATAATGACACCCAACACACCCATGAAAACAATTTGAAACCTGAAAAAAGAAGTTTAAAATAAGAAAAAAATGATAAGGCAAGAATGAAAAAGGAAAAATCTAAGAGAACCAAAAACTGCCATCAAACTATAGGTATCACCATTCAACCAAATAAGGGGAAGCAGCCATCATTAACAATAGGGAGAAAACACAATTATAGAAGCAATCATGGCCAAGAAGTATAAACTTGATTATCTAATAGTTGCCTGCATACTAAAGACATAAAATAACTACATGGAGATTAACAAAAAAGCTAACCACCTAAAATCGTTCATTGTATACATGAAGATGATAGAAGAGCATCTCAAAAAAGCCTTGCAGAGTTAGACAAAGCATCAATTATGGCTTGGAACAAGAATTTTCAAAATAAAAAGTAGGACTTCAATTCAAGGTTTATTAACCAATTCATCTTTAAGATGAATAAGGGGAGGGTAGGTGGGTGCTACTTAATCTTTGATGATTGACGTTGCTGCCTTTTCATCCCGTGAACAAGTTGCAATTTTGCCTTTTCCTTTTTCTTGCTCGAAGTAGTGCCCTTGTGGTTTGCCCAAATATGTACAAAGATATCTCTATTAGAAAAATATTTAGGAATTCCTATACCTAACCCACCTAACCCAATTCTACAGCAGTGATCATGCGAAACATTCATTAATCAATGAAAGGGTTCCATAAGTCAAGTTTTTCCTTACAATACAATTACCATCACAAGCATTTTTGAAATCACATAGACTGTAGGTAAAAGAAAATAAAATCCTACAAAAACATGAGATACTATCGAGAACTTTCAGTTGAAATAGCACGTCTTTTTCAATTTATCATAAACTTCAATTAAAACAAAAATGTAAACTCCTGCTCAAAGTTCAACAGAATAGAGCGAGCAACATGAAAATCTACAGATGGAATTGATGCAAAAGAGCTAAAATTCAGAAGATACATATCGATGTTTTGATGACCTATTTCTTTGAAATATTTTTGATAAGCTTATATCACCCAACCAAATTATAGAGGCCATCTGTGAATATTTTTTACTTAAAGTATAACGATGACATTTGAAAATTCTCGAATTTGTGCATATCAACTTCTCCACCTCCAAGTGACTTGGTTATTCTTTATGATGAATGAGCGTTGTCTCAAAAAACTGCTCTTCTGAATACACAAGGGAAAAAAATATTAGAATAATATAGCAAATCAAGTAAGAAAGTTGTTTGCAATATATCATTCCATTAAAACATGTGAAAAATAGACTGAAGCCCTTATACTAACTAAAGCATGTCTTAACCAAAGCACAAACTTTTAGTTAATGAATAGGCACAAAAAATTGATTGAATGTCCTCAAGTCAAATTGAACTATATTAAAGAAATTTACCCAATTTGCCTAATTGCAAAGACCTGATTAGAATAACACTTTTGTTTTTAATTATTTAGGATTTTTGGAACATTAATAAAGAGCATTTATTAGTCAAACGAAAGAATAACTTGCTGGAATGACTGTCCTTGTAGATGGAAATGGACATAAAACTTAAAAACGAAATACTCGATTGAAACTTCTACAATTATAATAAAAAGGCTTTTATTTATTGAATCAAGACTTGCAAAATAGTTTCAATATAACGTATTCAATCCAAAATCCAACACATTATGCAAATATTTTAAAAGCCCCATCATCATCTAAAAGTTAAAGTGCAATATATGTCAATCATTGTTTGCTGGCCATTAACACCACAACATATCATGGACTCTAACACCACCTATAATATCATATGGAATAACTATGACATCACAACATGCTTATTGCATCTTCATCACTCCACACAAGAAAGCAAATAAATAAATAAATTGTAGACACCAACTACATGCCTTATAAACAGCTTCCTTACTAAGAACGATTTGTGGATTTTGGATATATTCATCATCCTTATCACTTGAGGCTTCACGATCATCATCATCATCATCAACAACATGCTAATAACCAAGAACGAAACATAGAGTCGATACCTTGACCAAGTGTTCGGCAAAAAGAAACAATAAAAGGCATAATAAGATAACTAATGAGACTAAACAAATTGCAGAGATAAGAAAATATCAACCATCAAGAACTATGAAAGCATGCTTTTCAAATAGCATTCGCAGTTCGATCATCAAACCATAATTTTTAAACAAGAAATCATACATCAGTTATTATAATGAACAAAATTAAGAAAAATCAACAAACATAGAGTATATATGACATCACACAACTGTAGCAATGAGAAAAGAATATTTTGAAGATTCTTATTTTTTGCTTCATTTGTATGTTTTTTGTTCATGTGTCGAATACTGTGCACAACATAGGAAAATGCAAGTTTTCTGAGGTTTCGATCACCAGCAATCTAAAGGTCCATATATAATTCAAGAGGCACATCCAACTCAATAATCTACGTATATAAATAAGCAAAACATAATTAAAAGCATAAACTTTCAAAACAAACAAGAAAAATCAATAACATGCTAGAGAAATCAATTTCTGTAGAATCATTGGAACAACATACCTCTTGCAATACTAAATAATATTATGAAAGAAAATTCCATTTTGGTTATTTTAAGATCATTTGGTTTAAGCCCATAAACTTTCATAGCCTTCATCTAGGCATTTGAAGTTGGTAAAATATTTCACATAAGCCATTTTTCTTAGCTTATAGTATACACTTAAAAAACCCACTTATCCATCTCTCCTTCCCAATTCTTTCTTTTGATCTCTAGGCAACTCTATGATGTATCTTTCCATTTTATCTCGGACGCCTCCCAACCATCTACTTCTATGACTTGTACCTCTCCATTGTCCTTAAGGTAGCCAAACCATGGCAATGTATGTCCAAAATTGTGTTAAAGCTAATGCTTAGGACTTCCTATAAGCAATGTGATATATTGTCTAAATATACTAAAAGGTTAACAAAGATGGTTATGTCAACAATGAGTTAATTGAAAAGAAGTAAGGATTCCTGCACCATCATGGATGGATATCTATAAAAAAATAATTTCAAGAAGCTAGAACTAAATCATAAATTTCACTAAGTTAATTAACATCATGATTTATAAGAAGATAAACGTTACTGTTGTTCAACAAACCAGGCACATTGTCAGAAAACCAAGGTATTACCAATTTTAGGATTCAAGCTTCAATACCCAAGTAAGAATTGAAATAGAAATGGGTTAGCACAATTTTGGATAAGTCTATAAACGATTATATAACGAATGTTTGTGATGGGATTTAAGAGCTTAATGAGAACATAAAATGATTGTAACATTTTCTTATCATTACTTCATGGAACAAAAAAACATTTTCTTAATTCTACAAGACAATCATCATGAACTCAAATTAATTATTATTATGATATTTCCCTCACATGTTCGAAAAAGGATTAGAAAAGGAAAAAAAGAAGCCAGCATTGTACATATTAAAATTATGAAAAACATGTATAACAAAGTAATGATGAGTGTATAAAGAGGCTTTATATTGAGAAGGCATTAGAAAAGAATAAAAATAAATTAAAATTGCATATATTAAAAATAATTTTGCATGCCTAAGGACAACATATTAAAAATTTCTTAATTTCAATTGAATTTCATTATGGCTATGCTTTAAGTCCTTGGGTGTGTTCGTAAACTTAATTTCAAAAATGTTTTTTTCCTATACACTAAAAGCTTTAAAAACATTTTGAAAATTTCTCACAACTCCCATTTTTGCACATAAAATGCTAATGCTTCATAAGTACTTTTGCACTCCTCCTTTCATAAAACTTTCTAACAACATAAGCAATAAAAGACAGCTTTAATTTTACACTAATTATTGATGCAATTGTAAAATTCAAGATAAACCGTTATTATGCATTTTGCTAATAATGTTACACCAATTGGTAAGACTAAGCAAAATGATAAATCAAAACTGAGACTAAGCAAATAGATAAAAAAAACTATGTCGATGAACAATGACTCTGAAATTTAAATGGTATCGCATTTCTAGTTCTTATAATAAACATAAGGAATTTATATTCAGACAAGTAATTCCAATAACATATTGATTGTAATAGTTATTATTAAAAAAGGAACAATACAAAATTTACTTATTTTGAGCCTATACTTCAAAATGATAGAAAAATTAACAAAAAATTGTCACTAATATGATCCAAGCATCGAACAAATAAGATGAAAAATAAAACATACTTCTTAGTGTGGTGTCATCAAAATATCACACTCAAGAATAAAGGCAACTTTTTAAGATCGAATGGTATCAAATGTCAATGTACGAGTACAAAAACACAAATAAAATAATTGCTATAGAGATAAAGCTTTTAAGTTTGAAGAGTAACTTACTATAATTGACAAAGTTGGCATTTTACTAATTGAAGACAAGCCTAAAGAAAATCAATCTAGATGGTTTAGTTATTTTAAGAAGTTTACTTTGTCATTCTATAAGAGAAGTAGATTACTAATTCTTTCCTATAAAAAAGGAAAAAAATATAGAACTAAAAAAATGACTATTGACTATTTGAAATGGCTTGAACGACTTTGGGTTCAGAAGAAAGGAAGTTAATGAAAAGAAACAATAGCATCTTAGAATCAATGTGTCTGACCTCACTTGATGTGTTAAAGGACTGTTCTTGTAATTATAATAATAGAATATGAATTCGGTGTTGGCAGCTTAAGCTGTTTTAATATAGGAATATAGCAAAAGAAATATACAGCCTCACAGGAAATAGTTAAGATTCTATATTTAAGAAATCATGGGGAAAAAGTGCCTGTTTTATTCTTTGCAGAGGGAAATCAAATTTTTACCTTGACAAATAATTAGAAAGGCCTAATCAAGTCTAACAACTTATCAATATTTATAATCTTCTCTTAAATCTCAATGAACTGGAAGTTTCCAATTTTCTCCAATGCCCAGTTCAAAATATAACTTTAATCAGTACAAGCAAAAGATATTTCCACCCATTAAAATGTTAAACAAAAATATGTTGAATAATGGTTGCCCTCCAAATTGAAGTGTATCGAACACTAAAACAGATTCGACCAAAAAATAAAATAAAATAACAAACCTTCTCATTGACAAGGAGGATTATGGTTTGTGCTAGATAGGAACGAAGGGAAGACCGGAGGGTCCGAACTTCGGATTGAAGGAGATGAGAGACTAATGAGAAAATTCAGCCAGGCGTTGGGGATAGTATGGGGTCATGTGCACCAGGAACATCGTGAGGTCACTGAGATCCTTCGACACCACGAAGTCCGCCGACGAACTGAGCACGGATTGCTGAAGGAAGAGATGCAGGGATGATTCGAAGTGGCCATAGATAAGGAGAAGCTCTGCCTCGTATCCTTTTGGGTCCAGCTTCATCCTAGATTGAAGCAGAGGAAGACTCAACCTATCGGCTACCTTTCCAGAGGTAGAGAAGGAATCGGGTAAGAGGAGGTTTGTCGCCGTCGCCATTTCTACAAATAAATTAACAAAACCCTATTTGAAGGGAAGCTTAGAAGAACAAAGCTAAGGAGCTTATGCAGTTTTGGTATGGAAAATGTTAAAAAAAAAAAAGGTAATTACTATATATTAATAATTTATTAAACAAAATACGGGAGTATTGTTTTGAATTTGATTGGCGACACAAGGATTGCTCTACAAGTTAGTATGGGATTAAAAATTTTAAAATATTTTAATTAAAAAAATTTAATAATATATTTAATTAAAAGATTGCGGTATTATCACTAAATTTCCAAAGCAATAATATTTTTGTTTTATTATATTAAATTATAATCTATTAATAAGCACACCATTATTGATAATATTTATTACAATTTTAAGATGCATAAATGTGAATCACAAATTTTTGTTATCAATCTATAATATAATTATATGATAAATAATAGAGATGTAAAGTTTGAGAACCCTTATTGATAATGCCAACAGCTTGAGGTTGGACCATCAAGTCTTAATTGCCATTGCTTACAATGCTATCGTCTAAGGAGATAATGCACATGATTCATCCATCTCGTACCCATGTCTTCTAGTAATGTTGGCACTTAAGGAGGTAAGTGTAAAGTTTAACTATCCTTTTGACAATGTCTTGTGTCGAGACATGCAACACAACCTCCAAGGAAATAAAAGAAGAAAGATAATATTTGGTCATTCTTTGTTGATGTAGAAACTCAAATAGGAAGTGACACTTAGGGTTTAATTGAAAGAAATAAATTTGCATACTTGAAGAAGAAACATTTTTCTAAAAAGAAATAGAATTTTAGTTTATTCCCCTAGTTTATCTCATCCTCCTTTGTGATGCTCGACTTAGGAGACCCCATGTTATTACTTAAATTTTTTGGTAATCATACTTAATAAAAATCTTTACTAAGTTTTTGTTGATTCCCTTGAATCTAAATTTTACATTAACATCTTTTAACATCATTTGTAAGAAACTAGATAAGTAAGCTAAAATGGAACAAAGAATCTGTGATATTGTTATTTGAAAGAGAATCTCTCAACACCTTTGGTTAAGAAGCAAGCAAAGTTCCCTACATTTCCACCTCATTTGTTTGTAATCTTTCTCCCTCATCCACCAACAATCATTTCCATTTATTTTAATAACAAATAAAATATTTTACAAAATATATTTCTTCTTATACTTTAAAGGGGCATATAAGGTAATTTAATAACTCTAGCAAGGGAGACAACACCAAATCCCTCTGTTCTAATCGAGAGCCCCTTGAGGATCTTAGCATCACTCTTTGACATAATCACTTTGCTTCCATTTTCACAAATATTATACCTTATAATCCTTCACAACATCATCTTATTGACACCACAACAATGATTTATCAATCAAAGCCTACTAGCTCTCCCCTAGTTAAATTTTTTTGCCCTTAAATTAATCTTAAATGTAACAATCCTCAAATCTCAAACTATATCAAATACAAAAATTTTATATTTAAGTCAAAAAGATTGTGACAAAGTATTATTAAAGTTACTCAAATTAATTTCTTAAAATATATCATTTCTATATAAAAATATTAAAATATATTATTATTATATAAAAATATTAAAATAACAATAAAGTGCTCATAATATATCATAAGTTCAAATTTTGTAAAAAATATGTTATTTGAGCATATCAATAAATAGAACTCTTGGTAGATGAACTCAATGACATAGAGTATGTAATTTTTACAGATCTAAAAAATTTCTTATAAATTAATAAAGATACATGTATAAATGTAATTATCTAATGGACATGTAAGATAGTTTTGAAATTTTAAAAATTATGATTTATGTCAAATCTGATTAGTAATTGATAAATTTATAAATGTTAAAGTATAAAATGTATCATATTATTGAAACCCATAGGAATAAGATTTTCAAATTCTCAACAGTCATGGTATGGGTAGGATAAAAAATTATTTTAAGCCCTTACTTCCCAAGCTTAATTCAATAGTGAGCTTTAAGGAGTTCAGGTCATCACGACCTTGTTGTCTCGGCTTATAAATAGATCTAGTAGGCCTAATAAAGGCTAAGTTCAAGTGAACTTATATGCTCCAATGAGCTTTTTCATATAAGAAAATTGAGAAGTAGAGTTGTGCCATTAGAGGAGAGTTGCAAAGGTTGAATCATTGATGATGTAAGTTCTATATTTTTGTATTATGTTACTATGTTCAATTCATTGAAGAAAGAGGAGTTGTGGTATCACAATACATGATAAGCTTATGATAGAGCTATGAGAAGGTTATCAATAATAAATTTTTTTGTCATTTTGCTAAATCACACAAATACTAAGAGCACAATTATTGTTGCATAGAATAATCTATCATACAAATTAATATAAACATCACATTGTATGATCTATTTCAGTTGAAAGTGAATTGATAAGTCTAAATAGGAAGATTAGTACAATGTTGGTGCTTGTAAGATGCAATTTCAAGTTATATAATTTTAACAGAGTTGAATCATATAATATGATGCATTTATCAAATTAGTATGAAAAGCTGATGATGTTAGTAGAAAGAAATAAAACCATTTAGTAAAATAGGACTAATCATATGATACAATCATTAAAGAAGTCTCCATATCATATAGTGTGATTATATGGATCATAGTATAACATAAATAATATATTAAAATATAAGAAGTCGAATTAGAACATATAATACAATATTATTATTGTAGAGTATGATAGTTTTATTATGTACATTTTAATAAACTAATATATTAGGCAATGAGGAATAAAGCCGATCATGTAATACAATAATGATATCATATATGTACGATATAATATAGATTACTTAGTTTTAGATAATGGTACGATACAATTTAAAGAATTGTTAAAGTATGATATAATTAATAACCTAATGATAAAAAGAGAATTTACATGATTTTAATTACTTAAAATTTGGATGTATGTTGACCCTTACATAAATATAATATTTTAAAAAATAAAAATAAACTAAAATGCAAAAGGGAAGATAACTATCATATTTAGATAGAAAAATTGGAAAACTTGTTATATAACATGATAGTATTATTTTAGTAATTATTTTTTATATATTTTATTATAAATTTTTTTATTAAATAGAAATTTTAAAATATAAATAAATTTATAATTTGTGATCTAACATAATATTATTTTAATTTTTTCTTTAAAATTATATTTATTATGATGGAAAATACTTATATATTATAATTTAGTATCATATTAATGATTTTTTATATTATTTGGTACATGACTTTATTAATTACATGATTTACATTATTTTGTTCATGTATTTGTTACATGGCATCGTAAAAAATGTAAACAAAAGCAATATAAAACAAAAACACTTAAAATATAAATAATTTATATGGTTTTGATAATAATAAACAGGCTGACATATATATATATTTCAATAGTTTTGATTAACATATCATATGATATTGTATAGCTGAAAAATAAAAATAAAAAATAGCTTTTTAAAGATATTGTCCTCAATATTATGCCTTGGAGATGTTATGGTATCGATCTTCAAATTAGACATTTTTTTGTGTGTTATGATATTGGTGACACTAAACCCAATAGATGTTATTATAAAGTATTGATCTTCAGATTAAAAATATGCCTTGTGTATGTGTTATGATGTCTTTATTTATAATGGATGATACTAAGCAAATCAATTTTTATCAAAAGATATAGCTACCATACTTATCATAGGGCACTAAACCTAAGGAGTTATCGTAGAGTATCAATATTTGGATTAGACATCTACTAAACATTATTTAGATAGATTAAATAGATGATCATTGGCGGCTATATATTGATATAATTATTGGATCTCATGAGAATAATGATTTAAAAAATACTGAACTTGATGATTATATAAAATATTAAAAATTAGAAAGAATAGAAACACAAGTATTTATATTTTATATAGTTTACTTATAGTATATAGGACATTTAATATGATTTCAAGCTTACACAAGTTGTTTATTGTCATGGTTATGATATGAAATTTTTTTAATTCAACATATTTGTTTATTTTAGCATTCCTTTATGTTTAGTTGTCTTATTGGATTTATCTTTTGAAATAATTAAGTATTATTTGTGCTTAAGTCACAGATCATGCATCCATTAAATTGAGATTTGGGGATTTGACTCCAAGAGAGAAGACCACACTCGTAAGATTTCAAAGTGAGCAATACTTAGTATAGATTGGGTAATTGAAAGTAAAATAAAACATTAATTTGAACTTTATATATATTGTTGTACAAGTTATATCTATATTATATTATGATGATAAATTATTTGTATGATTTTATTTTAGTCAGTACAAAGCATTTTGTGATATCATCATGTCTCTACATAGAATTTACATTCCTCAGTCAATATTTTATATGCATAAAACAATTGATTTTTTTATTTAATGAAGTGATTAGGTTTGTACCTGACATTAAGACAACACCAACTCAACTTTATTGAGGATTCCTCTATCACTTTGATGAGAAATCCAACCTATTGTAGGCATATAAGTATAATCTACACATTTTTTATGAGACTTCTCCTAATAAGAAGTAGATATTATCAACTCTAATTACCTAACTTTAATTTTTACTTTGTTAGCTCGACCCTTGTATTTTTCTAAAGGAGTTCTAGATTATTAATTCTTTACAAGTCATATCAAGACATATAAACGCAAGTTTTTACACTTTTTTAAAAGATGTAACTTCCAAATGGTTATAGAAGTAGCCTCCAATATCAAATTTTTCTCTTAAGTAATACAAGAGCATATTTTCTATCTTCTTTGCTAGTTGCATTAAACCTAAGCAGTTCTTTGAATCACTCATTAATCTAATATAACATTAATTTGAGCCCGTTCAAGCCTTTCTCAAATTCTTCAATGATGCTTGTAAGGAAGCGAATCAAGAAACTTCTTGCATTACACCAGTGAGAAATCTTTAACATGGATTCTCCATTGTCCTCACAAGAAATCTTTAGAAGAATTTTGTGGCTCTTTAATGAGAAAGAATTCTCCTTCGCACTTATTTGGAAGCCAAAAGGAAAAGCATATTTGCCTTAAAAGTGCCTCATCCAATGGCAAAAAAGACTAAGACTTGATAAGAACTTTCCTCAAAAAGCTTATCCAAGTGACCACCACCCTCAAACCTACTAAGCTCAACACGTTGACACCTCTAAATGCACCACCTAAACAATTATTGGCACAATAAAGGGAAAGGGAAAATGCCTAAAGTTGAGGTAAGTCTTAATGCACAACTAAGGCAGAATAAGGTTATGTAAATTCCATGATGAAAAGGAAATTGTTCGTAATTTGCTATAATTTGCTTTATTATATTTTACTTAATATTAGAAGAATACTTCATTATTATTTGTGATTATTTATGTTGATAATTTGCTATAATTTGAAAAAAGGGGATCGGGATGAAACAAATGTGGTTGTACTCATCTCCATGAGCTTTATCTATTTAAATATTTATTTTTTATAATTTTAAATGTTATTTTCTAAGGCTTTGACATACTCTTAGAGACATTATGATTCATACCTATTTTGATGATTTAGAATGTTACACTCATTTATCTTAGTGTCTTGGAATGCACCTTTCATATATAATTTATTTTATTTCTTTTAATTTTTTAATTGGTTTGGATATATTACTATGTAAATCTTTATTGCTTTGCTTGTGATTTTCAAATCTCTTTAATCTAGTTATATTACATTGACTGAATTTATCTCACTTATGCTTCAATAAAATATTTACTTAATTTTTAAATAATAAAGTTTTTGTAAACATTTATATATTAATAATAATAAAAGGCTATTTCAATATTAAAACTTATGTAAATGATATCATGCTATGCTAATGCTCATATCATTATGTCATTGCATAATGTTAAATTAGAGTTTAGTAAAGCAACTCTCTTATATAATAATTAATTAATTAACGTATCTAATGGTTTTGAGATATTGTTTTCTTGGACACTCCTTTTCCTTTATCTTCTCTTCTTATTTTTTATACAATTCATATTATATTTTGTCATCATTGCCACTTTTTATGAAAAAGCACATAAAAAAACTATTTCAAATAATCTTTAAACAGGACTATACTTTAACAATTTTAACTTCATATTATAGGGTATGATCTCTATATCAAGTCATATGATCCATGGCATATATAGGCGAAATTACCGATCATATGGGAAATCTCTATTAGACCTTCTTCTAAACCCATCACATTCATCTGATCAGCTCATCATACTTGTATGATGTTAAAAATTACTTGTCAAAGAAAGGATTAAATAAGGCAATTGTTAGTGTCTTTTCTAAATCAATTGTATTTATTTAGTTAATTTAGTACACTAGAACAATGATCAACTATCTGAGCCATTGACACAAAGCCAAAGCCCCATCACTGGCTATTTTTTGTAGATTGTAACAAATGATTTGGTTGATTGCTTGGTTGAATCATAACAACTAAAAACTAACAAACTCAACCATAAATCCATTAAAATCACACAAGATCCACTTCCAAAGCACCCCAAATAGCGAATATATGATTTATGAAGATGAACTCAATTATGAACATACCTGAAGATGTGATTCTAGTAAAGTGATGTCAAAAATTTTTTTTCTTTGTTTTGCTTTTTTTCTTTTTCTCTATGTTTTCTTTGAATTCCTACAAGATCTCAAGCCAAATCTCCCTGAACACTCTCCCTAAGCTCTTTCTCTTCATGCTTCATTTATGCACTATTGAACTTTGCCAAAAAGCTCGAGACAATAGAGAGCATTCTGTTATTTAATAAGAGGATTATTTTATTATTTAATCTAAATTTCTTATCTTTTTATATTTTTTAATTTTAAATATTTATGAAAATTTTAAATAGTTTTTGAAAAATATAAACCACTTACATACAGATTTCTCAAATTGAAACATTCATGATATTATACTCAGATTTTGTATCCTATCATTACCATCTTGGCATTTTTTTTAAAAAGCTTATTCATCAATAAATTCTCAAGTTTCAAATATCACATACACAATTTAAATAATTTAAACTTATTTAGAAGGAATTTTTAAGTTAAAAAAAAGACTATTACATATGCACTTTGTTATCAAAAAGAAAGATTGTATAAGCTTCGGCCATAACTCCTTATTTGTTGTAGAGAAGAAAAGAAAATGAATTAATGGATCACAATGGGAAAAATCTAATTAAAAGAGACAAGGTAAGTTTTCCCCATGATTTACAATTGATTTTGAAGACATCTAGTTAAGATCTAAGCTGAAAGTGTAAGTATTTTCATGCAACTGTAAATGTTTCCTTTTTTTGCTAATTGGAGTCATGTATGAAAGATTTGTAAAGAGAACTAAGCCTTATGTGCATGAAATCATACCTACAGAAGGGAATTTGATGATTTAAAGAAAATATAAGAAATAAACAAAGTCTTCATTATATATTCAATGGGACCACCAAATAAACCAATAAAAGATTGAATGATCTAATGAAAAAAATCAAACAATCTAATAATTTTTCAACATTTGTGTTGTGAGTCTTTATCGAATGCTCGATAGACAATCCAATAATCTTTTAATGAGCATTTATTGATCTTACATGCAGATTAAATAGTATGACCACAAGTCAAATAGAGTAGTTGGAAAATTCTATCATCCATTAGACATACATTGAACAATTAAATGAATTAAATCAAATGATCTAATAGGTTGTAGATGATCCCATCAAACAATTAGACTTTAATATGATGGATTTATTAGGACTCAAGTTATGGAATTAATTGCAATAATATAACATTTTAATAGTATTATTTAATAATTTTTTGTTATGATTAATCTCATTATCAACAATATAAATTAATTAAGTGCATTTATTGGATGGTGAAATTGGGATTAAAGACAAAGGAGATACATTATTTTCATTAAAAGTCAAAAACTATATTAAAAAATAATTTTATATAGTTTTTATTTTTTTAGTGATTTATTACTACTACATAAAACATTATAAATTTTTAGAAGATGGGATATGAGTCCTACGGAGCAAGAAGAAGAATATTAAATAAGGAATATCAAATTTTTAAGAATTTATTATTGTAATACCATAAAATTTGGAATTAAATTGGTCACAAAAAATATTACTTTAAATATTTTTGGGAGAAAATATTAAAATAAATGATGATCTTTAAAAAAATAAAAAAATATAAAAAGTGATACATTTTTTTGAAAAGAATTTTTTTTTATCAAAAAAGTTATTTAAATATTAAAAAATATTAAAAAAAATTAGAAAAAAGTATGTGTAGTATAGTTTTATTCGTTTTACAATTTGTTAAATAAATTTGGCGATCATTTGCATCAAAGTTTTAAGAAAACTAGATTTTGTTTAAAATTTTTATTAAAATAAAATATTTTCCCATTTCTAAAAATCTAATTTATTCTAAAATTAATTAGTGATAAAAATACTCATAAAATAGACACTAGTAGCTATGAATATGTTAAGAAAATTTAAAGAAATGTTGAGTATAGTATAATCTTCATTTTTTTGAAGTTTAGTGTATTTAAGTGGAGTAAATGGACAATTTTGCCGATTTAGAAAATCATAGACATAAAATGATTTAGATGGCAAATAGTCCAAATTGAAACATCAAAATATGAGATTTTATTGTGAAAGTAAGTTTTAAACATTGCAATAAAGAATTAAAAGGTATTGTTTTCTATTATTTGAGAATTTAAGAAACTTTGTCGACAAACTTTTGTCAAATCCCAAAAATTGGGGCTTTTCCAAATTAGGTAATTTCGCATGTGGAGCCAACATGGAAAGCAAGGTGACAACATTAAATTTCAAGTTAGGTGACTATGAATTTTTTTGTACATCTGCTTAGTGGTTGATAAAAATATAAATTAGTAGCCTTTGACTTCTAAACTAGATTAAATTATAAATCAATATTTTGGCACCTTTAATATTTGGATGCGGATGTTAAGTTATATACTACATATTGCTCTGGTATTTAATTTCTTTAATATTTTTTTATAAGACGTGACATGTTTGGCATGCAAAAATATTCATTTAAGCATTGTCATATAAGATGGGAAAATTTTCATAATAATTTCAATAACTATTTTAATAAAATAATTTAAAAGTATGTAGATAATTATAAGAATAAGTTTAATAACATCAATAAAAAAATGGATGGGATCTCTACATTGATAATCTATGCATTTTTCATATCAAATGGACTCCAAATGATTTCAAACAAAATTTAATATAAGTTACTTATTCAACTCTTCATTTCTTTTTTTATTTTGATTTTTTCAATCTTTTTTGATATTTTAAATAATATATCTTTCTAAAACACTTATTAAAATCAAATCATATTGTTAAATTCGTAACAATATTTCAATTGTAATCCAAAATATTTTTCAAAGTTGAACTATTATTAAAAGTTATGATGTTACATTAACTTAACTTTATATGAAAGGAATCTCCTTAAGAGATCAAAATCCTTGTGATGTGTTACTGACATCTCAAAGTTTAAGATATATCATTTAATTTCTTTTTAAATTGAAGAAATAGATTTAAAAAATATTATCTAATTTTAGGTATTATAGAATTTTGATAGGTCTTGATTAACATCAGCAATTATAACCTCTTGGATTTGTTCATCTTTTCCTATTTATAGAACTAAAAATAGAGCTCCAAATTTACTCCCAACTACTCTAAAATGAACTAACTGTTTGGTAGCTGACACAAGGAGTTCTTCATCCTTCCCTAATTATGGAGAACAATTTAAGTTCTAAATCCACTCCAAACGGCTCTAAAATGAAGTAGCTATTTGGGTAATGAGCACAAAGCAGTCACCGTTCGATTTGGAGCCTGAAATGGATGTTTCCGATTGCATCCCGATTTTATCATTCGAGATCAATTCTTGTCGTTGGATCTAGGTGGCCTTGATCTGGGCCATTTGACCAAGCGTAGGTTGTCCTGTATGTATCAGTATAACGCATCCATAAATTAATATAATTAAAATATTTACCTCATTGCTTACGCCTCTTGCCACACTCAAATCTGCTCAGGTTCGATTCTCCTGTACTTCCTATATTTTTCCTTGATTAATCTCTGTCATTGAATTGTGCTTGCCTATGCACCATCATTAACAATCAGATTGGGACTTTAGTCCCACATTTCCCAACTAATTTTACAATTATGCTCTATAAGGAATTCGGTTCTTATGGCTCACAAGTTGTTTGGGCTTGGCTCTCCTCTTCCTCACTCAAGACACTTGGTCCTAGTTGACTTAATCTCACACTGTTCCGTTCAGTTTTCCCTTTGGATTGATCTTGCCCTGTTTCGTTTACTGTTCCTGGCGGCCTTCTTCCTTCACCTTCGGGGTACGCTCGCCTGTTTCGGCTCAATCTAACTATTTTAATTTTATTATATTTTCTTTAAAAAATTCCTAAATGCTTGGACTAGCCACTGGTCGGGTCGGGTTGACCCGCCAATACTACAATGAAAAATCCCGAGACTAATGTTGTTTTATATTGTTTTGTGAGAATTTTTGTGCCAAAATTTTTAATATAAGCATATCAAAATAGTTTTATATTATGATAGTGTTACAATTTTGCTAAATGACTATGAAAAAAATTCATGAAAAATAATTCCTAAATAATTTTAAAAAATCAAATACCAATGTCTATACTTTTTATCAATAATGCTTGGCCCAAAAACAAAAATTCAATAATTATTAATTTTTATAACATTTTCAAATGTTAATACTACTAGTGTGCCACATCATCTCAAAATTTGGACATACCAAATTCTAGAAAAATAAAGAGAAATTCAAGTAAAAAAATTTTAGTGCATGTCTTCAATTTTCTTGAAGCTTGCCATGACTCCAAGAGCCTTGAAGACCACTATTTTAGATATTTAAAGTTCATGGCTTGACTTAATTGAATATTAATAATTTCAATTAAAACATGCCCATATGAGATACAAACATTTATGCTTGACTCATAAAACACAAGGGTGTAACAAAAATACTGGAGAACATTGATACTCAAAAAGGTAGTCTGCTTAGTAGAAAAAATCATCATTACATGAGACATTATTTGTTGTAGTATAAAACTTACACTCAAATTAGGGTCTAGTGTAGTGTAATGTTTCATTCTATACTAAGAGAACAATGGAAAAAGAGCAATGATGAATGGACCGTCACTATCATAGACAAGTATGGTCGTTGAAATAGACCTTGATGTCACAATTCATCTTGATTCAAATATTAATATAATTCTTTTTTACATATTTATTACCCTATATATTTATTTATTAAAACTTTACTCCAAAATAATATGACAAAATCCTAATATCATATTAAAAAATAATATAAAGTTAAAGATAAAATTTGTCTAGACTAATAACCAAATTTTAAATATTATTTCTATTTTTCTCAATCTCTAATTGTTAATATATATATATATATAATTTTTATTTATTTATATAAAACTCTTTTTTAATATTCTTTTTTCAAAGCTTTATTTTGTAATCTCTCATTTTCAAATTTAAGCTAAAAAAATTAATGCAATCATTTTTTTTTGTTTAGTTTGGTTTTTAAATGTTATTTCTATTTGTTTTCTTTTTTTTGCTCAATAATATTTATTTGAAAGAAAATACATATAGCTACTTCGTTCGTTGTGTAATTATTAATAGGGCATGTTTGGGTCATTTTGGAATCTCTGGCGTGCTCGTTTCAATAAATTACAAATCCTGAAGCTCGCCCCTTCGCTCATGTATAGAAGGGAAGAGCAAGAGTATCATCGTTCTTGAGACCAAACAATTCCTCGGAAAGATAAAGAAAAGGTTTTTTCTTCTTCTTTGGTTTGTAATTTGTTTGTCCGATGATTTCTGTCTTCTGTTCCTCATCAAACTGCTCGACTTCATCAGGGTTCCACTTCAGCCCTACCCCTACGTAACTCCGTTGGATCGTTTTTCTCTCATTGACGATGCACACGAGGAACTAGAACAAACCCTCGTTGTCCGCTGGGTATAATGTTTCTCGAAGCCACTCAATTGTAAAGTTTACTTCCCGCCACATTTAGTATCAATCCGTTCTATGGCTAGTGTTCTCCTTGGCTTGGAATTCTTACGTGTAGATCGATTTGCAGAAGAGCGAGAACTTGGATGAATCGCAGTTAAATAGGTGGCAGAAGATTGGAGGCAAGAATATGGAAGGAAAGGCAAACTCCCCACGTTGTCGCCTACCTCTATCGAGTATGAATTCAATATCTAGGGATAATGGAGGTGTTCTCAATACTGCCAACTCTAATGGAGATTGTGATTGTGCTGGGGTTGTGTTTAACTCAAGGGAGGATCTAGCAAAGTTACTGTCTAAGAAATCAAAGCTTAGAAGCAAAGCAAATGTCCAGGCAACTAGGTTTCCTAATCTTTATGTTACAATAAGAATCTCTCTCTTTTTTTTTCTTGAGTAATTATGTTTATTCTAATTTTTATCGTTTTATTTTTGCAAGGAAGGATGAATGATATGAGAAACTACATCAAGAAGTTAAAGTCCTGCATTAGTTGGTACATTGATCTGGAAGATTGTTGTCTTGCGATACAGGATGAGCTCAATAGTTTTTTGGAGTCATAAAAGAGAAAGCATTCTAAAATTATTGAATATTTTCAATTTACATTTTCACATGATGATGATTGTTTTTAACTATTAAACTTTTGAAAATTTCATTTCTTTTCAAAATCTCAAATGAATTCCAAAATAGAAGAGTTTACTTCGCTGATTTAGGAATACAAGACAATGAAGGTATCCTTAGAGAAGAACCTTAAGAGAGAGGAGTCCAACAAAATGGTAACTTCTAAAAATTAAATATATTTTCTTTATTGACTTATATATAATGACAAAACTCATGAAACATATCTGGTTGCCATTAAAGCTCAGGAGAAAGAAGCTGAAGCAAGGGCTGCTTCTGAAAATTTACGTTATGGTCTCATGAGAGTTCTTGAGAAAACTACACAAGAAATAAATCATCTTAATAGTCAAGTAGAGCAACATGCATTGTTGAACTTAATTGAAAGAAATATTTATATATTTTGTTTTTTTGATATATTCTGTATTTTGTTACTACATAGATAAAAATGATTCAAGGGACAAACAAACTACTACAAGAGTACAACAATAGCTCACAACAGTATAACCTTCAGCTACAGGCTGATGCTATCAAGAATGGTGATACTATATCAAGGTTGCAGAAGGAGAAAATTGCATTGGTGGAGATTATTACTAGATTAACAGATCATGCTAGCTTTCTTAGGAACCAACTTGAGAATATGAGGGTGAGATTATCAATTTAAAGTGAGTTTACTATTACATAAATGCACTCCACCAAATAAGAAACAAAACCTTTTGTTCATGTAATTTTGCCTCAATTATTTTCATTATAACTCTGTGTTTCTACAAAAAATGTTTTATGGTTCCACTCTTAATTTATATAATAAGAAATAGGTTTTAGTGGTTGTGTTATCATAGCTTAAATTAATCTGTCAATTGCTTAATTTGTCATCTAACAAATGCCTTTTAATCAGTAGCCTTTTTCTAGTCTAGTAATTTGCATAGAACATGGTTGCAATTTTTTTAGTAACAATGTTGTTCAAAGTCCGCTTGTTTTTGAAGAGTTGAGACATGCACAAGAGGAAGTTGAATTGTACTTTTTTCTTTTTTTTCAAAAATTTACAAAGATAAAAATAGCCTTATTTTAGAATACTATTTTTAAAAAGTTTGTGCACTTGTAGTATAACTAACAAAAATAAGGATGAAGTAATGAATGGAAATTTTTTAAGTTATTTGGACAATTATTGTTTATATTTACTCGCAATCAAAAAAGATCAAACTTACTCCATTGTACTTCTTTGTAAAAGTAGGTAGAAAAAATTCATAACAATCCATAGAAGAGTTATATACTATAGCTCATTATGCAAATCAAAGGGTGTACAATAGATCAAAAGATCCCATACTTGAGCCAAAAGTAGTCATAATAGAAGAATGAATGCAATAAATATAGAATATATAATAGGAACTTTATATTTATAATAGAGTGAAAACCTTAGCAACAACTTGGCATTTTGAATCAAAGATCAATATTGAAAAGGATCTTCTCAAAAAATCCTAATGACAATGAATTTTTTTCTTGTAATATACTTGATGTTGGATGCAAATGCCATTATTTTGCATATTTTGTTTATTTGCATGTTATGTTTTTCCATTTCAAACAAACATTGACAACCTTTGAAGTTGTGAGTGACTTTACTTAAGAGCTTATTGTGATCTCTATAGTTGTCACAAGCTTTACAAGTACTATGAGTTAGCAACAATAAAAGCAATGTGAGTGGTAAAAAAATTTAGATATTTCTCTAACAAGGTAACTTTTGATATCATTGATTTTTTTGTCATTGATTTTTTCTTAGATTTGCTCTTTTCCTCTTGTAAATAGAACCATGATCCCTATAACTTGGGGCTTATAGGTGCTTGCTCCTCTGATGTGAGTGCTTGGGCATAAGGCTAGTTGGGATGTTGACATGCTACTTCTTTTCCTTGTTAGTTGGCCAATGTTAAATTGCAAAGAAACATGATGAGTTATTATTGACAATTCTTAGCCATGCCACTTGTTAATGCTTCCAAAGTAGCACTTGTTCTAGAAACTTTGTTAATAAATTATGGTTGGTGACTATCAACAATTGTGACTCTAATAATAGTGTTGTCATTATCACTAAAATCAATTATCAATGATCTGCTTGTGAGGTTTTCTCCTCTTGAACCCTCTTCGACAGGCTTTTTTTTAGAATGATAACAACAGAAGTGGAAGTGTAATAATGGTGAGCAAAGAAAGAAGGAGAAAGGGATGGATAAGAGGGTTTTTATCACAAGGAAGTTGAATTCCGCAAGAAGATTTCCTTTAAAAGGTTTTGAATTTACAAAGTTCTGATTCTCAAAACTCATTGAATTTCTTAAGTTCTGACTTTCTATGAGTTTTGACGCCTCATATTTTTTTTTTAATTTTTTTGTATTATTTCATTCATTATTTCTACCATTTTATATAGTGGTTGGGATACAATTTTTAAATATAAAAAAATGTGATTTTGATCGAAAATTAAAAAATTCTAAAATTTTACAAATTTTGCACCTATCAACGTCTGTCTTGGCCAGTGTTCATCCTGAGGTGCACAAATCTATTATCAAGCCAAGGTTCTATCCATGCATGCAGGTAGCTTTTGCATGTATAACACGAATGCACTTAACTGTTGATAAGGTGCACGTGCAGCATTGAAAAGAAATGAACTATTGAAAATAAATGGGATATTTTGTAAAATTAATAAGGTTGCCATTTGTCCAAATAGTTATGGGGTTGGGTACTAAAAATGAAATGATATAAATAACACTACTAAAAACAATGATGATCACTTGTCTGTGTGGCTAGGCGATGCAAAAAATAAATTATAAAAAATATTGTTAAAGAATTGAGTGGCCATAATCTATCCAAGTGACTAAAAAGGGTATTTTTCAAAGGAAAAATGTAGGTAATACAATAAAAGGATAAGATTAAAAATCAATGTTATTGAATTAAACATTTAAATTAGGCAATATTTATTTATGTTATCAATTAGTAAATTATTAAAAGAATAAACATAAAAGTAATGTTATGGATAATTGAGCAAGGGAAATATTAACAAAAGAGAAATTGAATGTGAAACCATTCTTTGGTGTTTGAAATTCAGTGACACTAGGTCTTGTAAATCTCATCCATTAGAACCATTATTGTAGCTATCAAGAGCATTTACTAACTTACCCACCTGAGCTCTTTTATTGTTAGAAAATGAAGGTATTTAGGTAATTTAGTAATGGATTTTGAAGCAAAATTATGTCAAGGGTAGTGGAGATTGATTTTAGCAAAGATTAGTTGAAACCTTGAGTTGAACCAAACCAATAATTCGGCTGAATGTTGGACTGAAATAAGTTTTAAACTATTTGAAATTCTTGTTTTGGTCCCAAACCAATAAATATGCATGTGTATCTCTCTATTTGCACGGATATGTTTCTCCATGCCAAAGTGTTTGTTAATATATTGATATTTTCATAAAAGCTACATAATTGGCAGCAAAACACTTAAAATTTGACTGGTGATTTGGCATTTGAACCCTAGATAGTTGTCTTAAAGAAAAATTCTTTTTAATTCACAGCTTTTTTCTTAAAATCTTAAAGCCTTTGATAGTCATTTCATTGGAAAGTTGTACAAGAAACATGCCCAAAATTTATATTCATATCTGATATTTATACCACACATATTATACTTTTACTGAGCTTTAATGTTTTGCAAGAACTAAACGGAAAAATTAGAGTTTTTTGCAGAGTGCGACCATTTTTCTCAGACGTTGATGCTAGGAGAGCAGATTGTTCAGTTATTTCATATCCAATAAGCATTGAGTCTCTTGGGATAGGCATTGATTTGATGTACAGTGGTAATGAATTTTTTTCTAATTTATTACAAGAAAGTTTTCATCTGTTTTATAATGTCTTATGGAAACCATAATCTGTAAGGATGAGCCTTCTATAGCTGATCCTTTTTCTTTTTCTTTATTTGTAAATAGCTCAAAAGTTTTGTTTCACTTTTGACAAAGTTTTTTCTCATGAGTCATCTCAAGAGGATGTGTTTTTAGAAATCTCATAGCTAGTGCAAAGTGCACTTGATGGATGTAAGGTGGTATATTCAAGGCTTGAAATCCATTATGTAATATATTTTATTTCAGTTTTCTTTTGTGAATTTTATCTTATCCATGTTTTTAATTTTTTCATCATGTATTAGTAACTAAATTAAATTTAGATATTTTCTTATGTGCTTCTTATGGGTATGCAATCTAAATAAGATTTTATTAAATCTTATGTTCATGGATGCTAAAATATTAATAGATGGTACATATATTATCCCAAAAATATGGAGCAAGAGGCATTTGTTTAGATATTTTTATTTTAGTTATTTGTATAGCATGCCAGAGAAAAACCATGATCACTTATTTAATCCTATTTTAGTAAGTGTTATGATAGCTATTTACCATTTATGTTCTATGAATATGCAAAGTTATCATGTTAGGTTACAATTTGCTGGATCATCATATGCTTGATGATTAACATGAGGCATGTCTTTCTGAAATTGTACTGGCCTTCCATGACAAACCTTTTCAAGAGAACAAGGTTAAAAGGTGTAAGATTTCTAGAAATCAAGGGTTAGAGAAATAGCTCTCAAGGTGTTGGGTCACATGGATCACTATCATTGTAATTGATTAGCATTCATCAAGCATGATTGGCATTATCATTGTTCAAGTTGAATAGGATAAAACTTAGTTTAGAGAAGGACAAAATATCAATGAAATTTGCAAATTTATCATGTGCAAAGGTTCTTGTTCTTTAGTTATAATTAACTTACCACTCCATTATGCTTTAGTTTATGTACCATTTGGGTGCTACGGGCAATTTTGCTTAATATAATTTTTTCTCTTTTAGGGAATTTCTCTTTGCTTATCCCTCTCTGTTCTTACCAAAGTCTTATATTTGAAATTGAAGGAGCTTCCATTTTGTAATAACTCTAAATTACCTTCTTATGATTCTTCAGCTAAAAGGAAGTAAATCATTTCTTCCTTTTGGAATTTGTAATTAGTTTCATCACTTTTCTAACATTGCATGTTGGAATTAGTGAGTAGATAGAAGATGAGAACTATAGTTCAAAAAGTTGTGCTTGTTGATGATCTTGTTCTTAATCTTTCAATGATGTAAGTGATAACTAATTCTATCCCTCCACATCTTAAGAATGATCCTCCTTTTGAGCCATTCTTTTACATCTTTTAGTAACAATTGGAAAATTTTTTTTGAAGGTCAATTCTATCCATTTTAATATCTTGTTCCACTAAAGTCTATGATTCTAGCTCAAGTTTCAATTGTCTTAAATGAGCTTGTTCATTTTCATATGATGAACTATCCTTTTTAAAATCATTCATCTCCCTTTATTTCTCTACTAGTTAATTAATTTCTGCAAGTGGGACACCTTTTGTTTGTGCCACTTCTTAATTTCCTTTACGCCTTTATTGTCCTTGGATGTGTTCATTTGGCAAAGAGTCTGGCATGGTGTATGATGCATCTTAGCTATTCTTCTTACGTTGGCATTGTAATTGCTCCTCTTTTAATATTCCCTTCTAAATTTCAAGTTCCTACTTTCTGTTATGACAAATCAGATCCATTAATTTTTCTAATTGAATTCAAGACACTTATGTCTTTTTTTCTTTCTTTTTGGTGCAATTAAGTGAACAATTTTCTCCATCTTGCTTCATGGATGCAACATCGAAGTGGCTTTAGAAGGTATCTCGTTATTCCTAATTTCAAGTTTTTGAAAAGGATCTTTGCTTCTTCCTTTGCTAGTTTTGTCAAGCCATAAAATTTTCGTTGATTGTTTGCCAGATCAAAGTTAAAATTAAAATGGAAGCCCCAAATTTTACCTCCAATGTTTCCAAGAAAGCCTAAGTGACCTGGAGCTAGAAGAAACCCAGGTGACTCAGGCATCCTTAGTATTTTTTCTTTGGGCCAATGAATTTGAGAAGCCAAGGCTTTGTTTACCATCTCATATCTTGCTGAAAAACTTTTATTACTCTTAGTTAATGAAGAAAACTTATCTATTTCCAACACATTTGGAAGTAAGAGAAGGCTTAAGGAAATTACCAATGAGCTCACCTTAACAGTAAAGAAATCTAAATATTTTCATTAAGGGAGTAATTGATAACATCGTTATCATCCATCTTAGACCATTAGTTTCCTCTTCAAGAGTTTGAGAATACTCCATTGAATGTATCTCTCAAGTAAATTCTTATTGCCACATTACCTTTGGTTATCATCCATGAAGTCTTTGATTACAAAAATTGTTTAAGAAGGTTAGCTACAATAATATTATGGTAAGAAGGAAGAAAGAGAGACATAAAGTAGCTCTCTTAGGTCATTGTTGGATGGTTAATTGGCTTTATTTAAGAAGATGCAAGGCTTGACTAAGGGTTTGTAAGGAGAGGATGATGAAAGTAAGGGTTTTCAAAGTGAAAGGGAGGAAAGAAGAGAAGAGGTTGTGATTTAATTTTAGGTGAGGCAAACTTGAGAAAGGGAAAGCATGTGATAATTTTGGAGGTTTTGGAGCGAGGTATTTGGCAAATGTTTAAGCAAGGACTAAAGGGAGAGGGTATTGAGGTTTAAGATGGTTTTTAGGTTTATTGAGTTTGCTTTGACTAAAAAGGAATAAAAAAGGAAAAAAGAGAGGAAGAAGGAGGTCATTAAGAGTTTCAAGTTGTTGGATTAATATTCAAGTCTAGTCAAACATAGGCCCGCAAGTTATGCAGGAGATCACCAAAAACAATTATCTAAAACTTTCATTTATCTTATATTTTTTTAATATAAGAGTTCTTGAAAAAGAATAAAAATGGAAACAAATGTTCATGGAAATAAAAATCATAATTAAACTCTTCTTAGTTTTCAACAACTTATTTTAGGAAAGAAAACATGAAGAAATAAAGAGAGATCGCAAAGAAATAAAAAAAGATAATGCTATTCTAAACCTTGGCGCTTTTTATGTAATTTGTTTAAAGGAATTCATCCAAAAGGGAGCTTAACTAGCCAAAGAAAGTATCAAAGAGATTGAAAATCCATGAAAAGATCCCAACCATGCCTCCTGTTGTCGTAATCTATGGAAAGGTGTCCAATGTTGTGTCAAGTGAAAGAACCAAGAAAATTCGAATTGAATATGATGTACTATAACAAACTATGATAAAGCACTCATAAATCATGAAGAGCTATCATATGAATGGAACGAAGTTATGTGTCATCATCTACAAAGATTGTGAAGCAAGGTTTGATTTGTGTAGCTTTGTGATTGGTTTATGCTTTATGTAGTTTCTATGGATTAAAGGAGGTTCAAACTCAACATTTAGTATTGCATCACCTTGAAGGAAAACCATTTAAGTACATGTTAGTATTATTTTGGTGATCTTTGGAATGAATCAAGCATGCCCTTATAAATTAATTCTAAAATCTTTTAAGGCAAACACTCTATCAAATGTAATAATGAGAATATTTTATTTCCTTCCAATCTCTTTTGAGCCAAATCATCATTGTCATTTAGAATTTCTTAAAACCACCATTGTGTTCAATTGACTTATTGCAAACATTGATGTGAGTTTGGTGTTGTGGATACTGTAGTTTTATTGATTCTTTATTTTGGAATGTTTTCAATAAGATGGGCATTTGTTTAAGTCATGTTCTCCCCAATGTTGGTTATCCAATCAGCTTCTTAGGAGAATAAACTAAGCTTAAAGTTAGCATTCTTTTTTCGCATATGTGAATGAAATATAAGTAGTCATGTAGATGGAAAATTTTATGAACATGACAATATCATTATTTGTAATTTTTATTCACTTACAATAAATAAATTTCACATTATGGCTTCAACACCTTCTGTGCATATATTTTACAACCAAGTTTTATTATGTCGAGATATTGTTTCATTTGATCATCCAATTCAGACAAAAGGGGGTTTTATTTTCAAAATTTTTTTGGACTTTTTAAGGCTAAATTGTCACATAAATCTCCAAATCATTTTCTTTATAGTCAATGTGGGATTATTTATTTTTATACCCTTCAAACTAAAATCCTGCAAAAAATTACTCTTTATTAAGTAATTTCAATCTTGGTCATCACTCGTCAGGTACTCCTCACACTCTTCGATCCCTTGTGTTCAAATAAAGTCTTACGCCGTTAGGTTTCGCATGTTTAAGGAGAACTGCTTAAGTTTAAGAGTTGCGACCTTATTACATTGTTGGGAATTCGTGGCATTTCGTCAATTTATTAGACGTCTTGGTTCTTCTTCAAAGATAGTTTTTTTTCTTTTCTTGTTGATCTTTTAGTTCCTTCCAAAGTATAATTATATTTGTTAACTTATATGGAGAGCAAAGGGATTGAATTAATAGTGAAGGGAGACCATTTTTTCACTACTAGCTCAGCTCATTGATATTTTTGCATGGTCTTGTTTTGATATGGTTGGTGTTACTTGAGTTATGTTTTACTAACATCTTAATGTTAACTTTGAATGCCTAAGAATATGACAGAGGAAGGCACACATAGCTAAGAAAAACAAGCCCTAGCTAAAGAGAACTTGCTTATATTTTTGAGGTTTGATTCATTGATGTTGAGTAATAACTCAAGTGGTTGGAAAATTTTTTGTTGTCAAGAAAAGTAATGACAAATGACACATTTGTGTTAACACTTTGCTTTATATTATTTGGCTTGACCACAATTTTCTTTTTTCTCAAAAATTGATGATTCAATGAGCTTGATTGAAACTTTTAATCATTTAAGCATTTTTCAATGCCTTCTTTGGATGACAATAAATCAGGATTTTTGAGTTAGACAATGAAAAAATTCATCTATCATGAATATTCAATATGTTGCTAAAAGGCCATGTCATTTGTTTTAAAAATTGAAAGGGCAACATATCAATACATGGTCTATATAGTTTTTAGCCATCAATGAGGAATGAATCTTGATGCATATGTTGAGGAGTTTTTAGTCAAAAGCAATCATTCATTGCCTATGTCAAGGATTTTAAAGAGAACTTTCAAGAATTATAAAAAATTAGGTTGCATGTCAATCCACTCGAGTGCAATTTTGGCATCTTATCAAGCACGTTTAAAGAAAGGAAGTGAAGCTAACCCTGATGGCGTTTGAGACTTTTTGAAAATGCATTCACGAAAAACATTTTGAGACCTATATAAGTTAGATGATCATATTGCTACGATGTGTAGAATCATATCTTGTTATGAAGTCGAGCATTAACCATTTTCAAGCCATTTAGAGGCAAAATCAGATTTTAGCTTATAAAAAACTATGAGAATGATATGGAATTAAGAAGCTCATCTGTTATGTCTTTCATGTTCTTAAAAATTTGGAATAATGTTATCCAACCTCTCCAGCTATTTGACATTATTAAATCCATTTATTTTGTGGATTATTGAAGCAATTCTTTTGGTTATAACCTTGCCTTGAGTTTTTTTAACAAGAACTGTTCTGGCCAACAATGCAAAAGAATGTTGCACAATATGTTGAGATTGTAAAAATTGTCATTTTAATAGACATTTGCCTCAATGACTAATAGGATCAATGAAAGCCATTAATGTATTATGGAATTTCCTAGTTTATGAAACAATTTTCCTTGGGCAAACATTGGTATTTTGTTGTGATAGTTCATTGCTTCAAAAAATAGATTGAAGTAAAATCCTTGGTTAAAAGAGCACAAATAAATGAACTTTAGAATGCTTGTGTAATGTAGTGCAAGCGCTTCAAATAACTTAGAAAATAAGATTTTAATCCATCTATATTTTCTATGAAGTTCTAAAGTTCTTTGAGGTGCTTCTTGGACGCATGATTATCATAGTAGTAAAACATTTTCTGTCTTGAATTTAGAGTATTCTTATCTACTTGACAATAAGCGCTCCATGAGTCTCCCAATCTTAACATAATTTATAGAATATACTAAAGAGATAAATTAGATTACATAATAAATATTTAAAGTGTTTATTATTATCAAAATAACATAATATTTTTACTGTCATGGAATTCAATACTACCTCGTCATGTTAATGGGTTTTCTAATGACTTAATTGTCCATAAATATATTCTTGGCATTTAGCATATTGAGCTGAGACGAGGGAGGAGAGAGAGAAAAGAGAATATTTAATTGGCTATATTTGATTTTCTCTATTATGGTCATTTTTTCTTTGTTTATCTCTTTATTATTTCTAAGTTCAAATCGTGAACTTGGAAGAGCTTCCATTTTGTAGTACCCCACTGCACCTAGTAATTCTTCAACTCAAATTCTCTTTTGTTTCTTAAAATCCATAGTTAGCCTCAATACTTTACATTAAGGATGCTAGTATAGATGGTCAAGACAGTGATTTTTAAAATTGTTTGAGTATAAGTGCTTAAATCAAATGAAGTTTTATGAGAAGGTATTTTGTATTTCTAAAACCATATAAAATTTTTTTAATTTTAAAGAAGCGACTATAACTTTTGATAAAATGCATTAGATATCATCCGATGCTCTAGCAAGATTAGAAAATTCATATAATTGATCAATTTTTACTGCCAACTTATTTCGTGTTATAGATCAAAATAAAAACTATTATTCTGTTGATTGGGTTTTTCTTTGCATGTTTCTTCATTTATGAACTTAAATTATAGTTTTTCTATTTGTATTTATTGTTTTTTTATGCGTGTTGGGGTGGACTAGCCTTCGTTTGGAAGGTTCTAAAGTATGATTGGTAGAAATAACATTTTGAGCTTGTCCAGTATATTGGTTTATTTTACACTATTAAACGATGAAAATGGTAAAAAATGGATTAACCGAAGTAGCTAAGCCAAGGAGTAGTGATTTAGCAGTATTTTGTTTTTTATCTAACAAACATTTTAATTTAGAGTAAATGAATTTTGGAAGTTTAACCTATAGTTGGGATAAATTTTTCTGTTATTTTTTTTTGATGTGTTTCTATTTTCTTCATTCCCTTTCTTTTCAAAAATCTTTTGCTATCATATTCCTACAGTAGACAAAAATGTGGACATAAAAAACATCAAATGACCATGCTCACATCACTAGGTCAGCACAATTGAATCAGATGATCCAACCCGTTGTTGAGCTTGTTCAATACCCAGTTTGGTCTTCAACATTAATTCTCTATCTCGAAGAAAATGCATATAACAAGCTTTAGCTCTCATTCATTATTCTTTACACCTTGTTTTACAAACTCTTCTTTAAAAAGTTTTGTATTTTGCTTACGGACAAACTAGTTCTCGTAAAACTTATACCATGATGGGTAAGCCTGAAGCCCCTGAGCAGAAAAGATTAATACTACGTTCCTTGGAGCAAATCTTTGAGACTAGCCAATCTCTACAATGTCAGGGCTGGACTTACAAAATACAGGTGTGAATGTCAATTTACATGAAAACGTAAATTATGCTCAATCTTTCCTGCTTTCAAACCATGCTTTTCATCTTTCACAGGCATCGATGATAGAGATCTACAATGAAACAATTTGTTATTTGTTATCACCCAATCGTAGCACAAGTAGTTGTCTAACTCTTCATAACAAGCAATATGCCATCAAGCACGATTCAACTACTAATACACATGTGCCAAACCTTACTATTGTCGATGTGTGTAGCATAAAGGAAATTTCCTTTCTGCTTGGCGAAGCTGCAAGGAGCAGGTAATTGAAATCAGCATAGGCATAGTAAATTGGAGCGTGCTCTGACCTTTTATTTTCTAATTTCTTGTGGCCAACTGAGTACACCATGTGTATTCAGTTTCCCAAATGTTCCATATTCTTGGGTACCAAGCTTTGTTTTGCTTGCACGCATGCATTCATCTTCTGTTTTCTGGTTTCTAGTGGCTAACTGAATATGGCATGTGTATGCTTTCATTTCATGTTCCATATTCTGGGGTACCAAGCTGTATTTTGCTTGCATGCTTTTAAAGGTACGATTCTTTATCAGTATTTTTTAACTTCTGGATCATTCTTCTCTTCCCAACCTGACTATCCACATGACTATCATCACAAGAGATTGGAACTAGTGATTGAAGTTTTACTTTGTTCATCTGGTCAGTAGGCAAGATTCAGATGAATGAACAATCATCAAGAAGCCATTTTGTTTTCACCTTAAGAATATATAGGGTGAATATTGTGAGTGGTGGCTGTTCCTTGTTACTTTGAGCCATTAAGCTTGTTACCTAAGACATTTGTTGACCTGACTCTTTCATTGCAGGCCACAGAGCAATAGGTTCAAGGTGTTTTTAACCTGATAGATCTTGCCAGAAGCAAGAATCTCGCAAAAAGTTGCTCAACCAGAGATCATTTAAGGGAAAACTAGGCAAAAAAAGTGCTTCTCATTTATGCTGAAAATTCTTTTTTTAGTTGCATATGCAGAAATTCATTTTGTCCTTAAAACAGGCAATTAAAAAAAGCTTGTCTTCACTGAGCGATGTTATATTTGCAATTTCCAAGAAGGAGGATCATGTTCCTTATAGAAACTCAAAATTTACATACCTTCTATAGGTACATGGCCATTGGATTTCTATGATGTTTAGTATATTACAGTATGTACAATTTCATTACGATAGTTTTAAAAACGTTCTGAAAAAAGATGTTTCTTTACTAAAAAAATAAATTTTCAACTTTTCCCATCTTCATTCTCATCATACTCTATAATCTTTCGGTTTTTAAAGCCTTGTCTTGGGGTTGATTCAAAAACATTAATGTTTGTTAACATCTCCCTGGAGGTTTCATCGGCCAGTGAATCGATATGTTCGCTCTAATTTGCGGCTCATGCCAATTCCTGCGAGGTTGGGGTTCCTCACCGTCAAACCAAGATGCGACCACTGGATTCCCTTTGAAATAATGGATGAGTTATTAAAGTACATTTGTCCATGAGGGTTTCTAAAAAAGCAACTGAAGCAATGCATTTTTTGTTGCCCCAAGCCATTAAAACAATTGGGCTGAGTGATTAAAGTACATTTGTCCACAAGGGTTTCTAAGAAAGCAACTGAGCTCATTTTTTGTTACACCAAGCCATTAAAACAATTTGGCCGAGTAAAGTACATTTGTCCACAAGGGTTTCTAAAACAGCAACTGAAGCAATGCATTTTTTGTTGGCCCAAGCCATTAAAACAATTTAGTTGAGTGATTAAAGTACATTTGTCCACAAGGGTTTCTAAAACAACAACTGAAGCAATACATTTTTTGTTGGCCCAAGCCATTAAAACAATTTGGTTGAGTGATTAAAATACATTTGTCCACGAGGGTTTCTAAAACAGCAACTGAAGCAATGCATTTTTGTTGCCCTAAGCCATTAAAACAATTTGGTTGAGTAATTGAAGTACATTTTTTCACAAGGGTTTCAGAAACAACAACTGAAGCAATGCATTTTTTTTTTGGTCGAAGCCATTAAAAAAATTTGGTTGAGTGATTAAAGTACATTTATTCATGAGGGTTTCTAAAACAACAACTGAAGCATTGCATTTTTTGTTCCCCCAAGCCATTAAGACAATTTGGCATTGCTAGAATGTATTTTGCAAATGATGGATTTGATCGTTGCTTCCTCTTCCATTGCCATAGTATTCATGTCAGATGTAATAATTTCTTCAGCATCCGATTGATCTACTACTTTGTGATCTTCATGTGTGGTATTGGGTGATGAACCATCTTCCTTTTCATCACCCATTGTTTTGAAAACTAAGCATTCATCTTCTTTTACTAAGTAGCTGTTGAAGTTGTGCACAACATTATATTTTATGCCTTCGATATTTTTCTGTACCCTCGACAAAGAGAAACAATTATCAATCTAAATTGTGCCCTTATAAATTATATGTTATTAAAAAATATGACCTAGTGAGGTTGTTTTAATTTTTAAAGTGCTTCTATTAATTAGATGGAAAAGTTGTAATTATATAGAGTCCTTTATGCCCTAAAATTGCAAGAATTGTCATGTTTTTGCTTATATTGCCAATATATTTTACTATATGTTGCTAGACTTTTAGTATTATCCCTAGTATCAACTAAAAAATGATGCATTCAACTCAAATCGGGAATAGAATTCTGTGTTATAATCTAATTATGATCAATCATAGCTTTAGTACATGCACATGTATTAGGATGCATACATTGGCATATGCATACTAGTATTTTTGAGAACGTACTTTACAGTGATACATTCTATAATATATTTTGTTTTATTTACAGTACTTGTATGGATCAAAATATTAGGTATCAAGTTACCATAGTGCAAGAACTTAATTTTAAAAGAAAAGGACAACATGAGTCCTGTTATTCTCACAAAATGTGCTCTTAGTGTGACAGTTTTTATTCATAAAAATCCTTCAAATTTTCTTGATTGAGAAAGTGGCCATATTGGAAAATCGTTGTCACGATTTAACTCAATTTGCTATAAACTTTGAACCCTTAAAAATATATATGTTCCTAAACATGGATTACAGCCTCTAGTGACAAGCAAGCATTACATTGACTTCAAATTAGCCATAATAAAAAAATATAAGAGAGTTAAAATATACTTTTGAATAACAAGTTTTGGACCAATGGGTATATTTATGACGGCATGCATTGGCTAAGTGACAAAAAATTGAATTTTTAGGAATATAAAGAGGCTGTATATTCAATACACAAGTATCATTAAATAGAGATGAAATGATCAACTCTTATAACAAATTAATTCAACTTTTTTTTTGGACCAATGTTTCCAATAAAACAAAGAGAATTACTGAAATAACCTAAATATATGCCAAATAAGTATAGCATTTATTTACATTGCTTAAAAGCCAATGATTCTTAATAAATCTTTTGATGTGACAAATTAAGTGAGAAATATTATAATGTATGCTTTCATCTTTTTCACTTAATAAGTTTAGAAACAAATGATTTAGCCTTGGTATTCAAAAGAAACAAGGAGAATGTTTGCACCATTTATATTTTTTAAGAGAATTTGAGGAATTTACCCCTATTTGAACTTGAACCTCCAATTCATACGAGACTCATTAGCACATAAATTACATTCCTGGCAATTTTTATTTCAAACACAATCTAGATATAGATATGGAATGGAAAGGGGAAAAGGTCATATTTGATTCCAATTCATACTAAGAGGAGCTCATTTTTTACATCAAAAGCATAACATTCACTCGTTTGTGAGTGTATGTAGTACAACAATTTCCATAAATTGTTGTTTGATATTTTAGAAGAAATTTCTGTTTGAAAAATATTGATCATGAAATGAATTCTATACTAACAATTGTCTTGAGATGTACATTACAAAAAAAGGTAATATCTTTTGAAATACCATTCAGTGGATGGGCATTTTAGTATTTAATAAAGAGTATACTTCAAAGCTTAAATTAAAATAATTTAGAGATCAAAATATATAAGGATTTCACAAGTGATGTCAAAGATTCAAATAAAAATGTAGAAAACAAAAGTGATAACATATTAAACATATAAATCTATTAGTACTATATTGGATAATTTCTTAAGCTAAACAAACCTTAAGTTATTGATCCATTTATTCATTTGATGAAGAAGGTAGTGCTTAAAAAATTTTGGAATGTGAAGACTGAGATTCATATATAGGGTTGATCCATTTATCCTTTAGATGAAGAAGATAGTGTTTCAAAAATTTTGGAATGTGAAGACTGAGTGCATACAGTGGGGTAGACTTTGTTAGTGATGGCTTGGCTATGGATGCAATTTTTATGGTCCACTAATGGTGAAATAATTGTAAACATTTGAGGATAACAATTGGATGATAGAATGGAGAAAAGCCTAAAACTTTGTAGCATGGACAAATTCTTGATTAACATCATTTGAGAGATGTTGGCTCAATGCTGGTTGGCCCCTATTGAATATTAAACAATTTAATGAAAAATAAGTTTGAAGAGTGCTATTAAGTGCTATTGAAATGCTATTTTTAATGATTTGTTGCTTAGAAATACTTATCTTGAATTTGCCCAAAACATCTTTGCTTATTAGTTTAAAAAATAGAAAACTTTGACTTACTTTGTGAGAATAAAAGTTCTTTTTGAACTATTAAAATAATAAAATGAAAAAAAGATAGGGATATCCCCTCTAATTTATAAATAAATATAATTAGTTAAGTTATTTAACATGACCTAAAATAAGTATTTTTGTGATTACAAGTACAAAAGTAAAGCAATCAAACCTACCCTTGATCTTATACTATCATGTGGAATATTATTGTTTATAAACTCATTAGTTATGGATGGATAATACATGAAAACATGATTCCATAGTACCTAGAAAACTTTTTATGACTTTATGCATATATTTAAAATAAATATTACAATATTGTAATATTCATGTAATGATTGATTATCCTCAACTTTATCAAATTATTATATGAATATATTTACAAAAATATTTGTTTATATTTTTTAAAAAATGAAATCATCATGATTTGATTCCAATTATATAAACCGTACAGAAAAATATCTTCCATTTGATGGTTGTAAAAACTATAATAATAATAATTTTTCAACTATTTTTAGAAATCAAATTTCATTTTATTATATCTATTATAACATATGGTAGTTAAGTAGATTTGTCTTGAACTAAAAATTCATATTCGAAAGAAAAGTAGAAATTATAAGAATATGGCACAACATGGAAAAGTACTATGCTTGAACTTATAATGGATTTTTTAGAAGAATTAATCAATATTTCTAGACAATCATCACAGGAAAGCATAAGATAGTATAGTGTAATAAAATTCTCACATACTAATTTGCTTCAATCAAAGAAAGAATTCCTTTACAACTTCCTTAACATGAACATAAATAAGAAATGCAACTAAATGTTATGACATGAAACTTGATAAGAATGCAAATACATTAGAGAAGCAAAATAGCTACAAAATATAAAACATTGGGAGGAAAAAAGTCAAGTTAACAGATACCTTTTCACGGTCTACTGGTTGACCAGGCCGACCAATGTGCAGGGGAGGCCCCATTTTTGCAGTGGAGGGATGGGCTTCACTTGCTGATTTTGTAGTTCAGTAACTCACTCTATTTTCTGATACTTAATCTCAAAAAATAAACTATATATTATGCAGATGACAAATGAAGGATTTGTATTACTAGTTGAGAAAAAAAGACCTAAAAAAACTATATATGGGAAGATCACAACATGCTTACATATGACAATGAATTCCAAAACAACTTGAGAAGGCGTTAACATAAAGTCAAATTAGTTGATTGTAACTGTTAAACATTTTTCAAAAGAGAGAAAATTTTCTTATATTTTTTGTTTGATTTGGAGAATTTACAAATCCTTGTGCACTTTAGGTTCCACAAAACTTTTGTTTTTTTGCAAACAAAATTGTGAAAACCAAATCAAAGAATAACTACACCCAACAAAGAAAACATAAATTCAACTTAAAATGTCATCATTAATAATTCCATGATTTAAATATTCATAAAATGTTAAATTGTATCAAACCAAATGAAACATAAATATAGGAATAATGATATAAACATTGAGATATGGAAAGCAAACTATGTTTTCTATGACCATGGGCAACTCCCCTAAACTCTTAAAAGGCTAGCATTATCTTGGGAAGACATCCTATTCAAATAGTTGGCCACTCTAATAAGAGCATCAAGCATTCTTTCAACTAAGCTAGCTCCAAAAAACCCTTTACCAAAAAAATGGAAAAAAAGGTCAATCCTACATTTTCACACTGCTTTTCTGTTCAAGATTATCATCAATGCTCACATTCATGCTGATAAGACCATTCAAATCAGCAAATTCCCTAAAAGTTGTGGCTGGACAGACAAGAATGTTAAACTGTGTCTCATGGACTGGTCTCACACTAACATTACTTTTAGTGTACAAGTTAAATTGTTACAAATATAATCAAATGATATGGTGCCAGTAAGATAGCAATGCTTCCATTTTGCAACTCAAAGCTTGAATTGAAGTACAATGTTACTGCTGATTGCCAAAAATATGGCGAAAATGGCAAATGGATAGAGCTTTATCTTTCGTCAAAATGAAACAAAAAGACTGTTAATAATATATTCTTTTTTATTTCAATTTTCATCAAAGGAGGAGACAAAAAAAAACAGGTTGCTGAGCATCAGATGAACAAAATATGCTATTTCTTATGTAATGGCTCCCAAAAGTTCTACCAACTTTTTATTAGGAATTCAAAAAGAAAAATATCAATAACTAAAATAGCTATGAAACCTAACCAACATTCCAACTTGCCTATGAGAATGCCAAAAATAAGCATGAAATTATAAGTAACCATCATTATCATCTTTGAGAGCTTCTAGAAAAGTATAGTTAATGACTATGACTCAAGATAACTAAAGTTAAATACTATGGTAAAACACAGAAAACAACAAAGCCTAGTAATCACAAAATGTATATTAAATAATTAAGCTTTTATAAATACATTGTGTCCAAGAATGGAGCAATTTAACAAAAGCTAAATAATCCAACTTCAGGATTTCATTCAACACCATCTTGATTAATAAGAAAATTACATTAGCTAGCTTTTATAATAATACCGTCAAACATATCATTTACAAATCAAATAGAGATCTTGGACCACTTTATTAAACTAGCCATAATACTGTGCTACTAATTGATAGTGCTTGCTATCGTTGAAACCAGGCACATTTTAATTTGAAGATCTGATGAAATGTTATGAGACAAAATCATCATAGTACTCAAAAAAAACCTTAAGTTATTCACTATTAAAAGTAAAGGAGCGATTTCAAACCTCATGGAACTTTTGGTTATGAAAAGTGCAAGGCATTCCTTTCTAAAATGATATTTTGACAGTCAGAGCGGAAGCGAATGGTCGATGAGAGGGCTAATGCTAGCTGAGTTGTCTACTTTTTTATTTGATTTTTAGATTAGAGGATTCTAGTAGCAGGTGGATTATACAGAACTAAATGTTGGAATTTGGAATTGGAGAAGAGGTTTTTTTGGCTTTGTGTGGTCATGAATGCATTATTTTTCATGTTATTGTTCATTAAATGCATATTTTCTGAAGTTTTGTGATATTGCTAATGTGTTTTCCATTGGAATGACAGTGTAATTAGTAATTACCTTTAGGTTTGTACTCATTTAATGAATAATCTTTTCCTTTCTTTTGGTTAACACATAAGATACAAACAGGTGATGTTAGAAGCTTATGATTAGCAATGTGATGAAGCAACTAAAATATTTGTAGAGTACCAAAAACAGCTTCATCAATATGTAAGCCAAGCAAGAGACATTAGGAGGTTGATTACAGATAATGTTGTTTATTCTGTTGGTGAGATCCATTCGCACAGTGAGAACGAACAAGTCTACATAATGGTCAAGGATCACAAATAATCAGATGATGACATTTTGATTGAGACATCATGAGACAGAATCATTAGAATGGCATGCGAGTCTCTTGCAAGGCATATGATTGAAAGAATCCAAAGTACCTTCCCAGCATATGATGGGATTGGAATGAACTCTAGTATTCAAGTAGATGCTACCAAGTTTCTCGATGACTTGGAAGGTGATCTACCTAAAGATTAATTATTGTGATAACTGAGTCTCTTAGAAATCCTTTACAGTTACTTCAGTCAGTCACATTACATTGTGCTACAACAAATTTCTCTAGGGAGACAAAAAATATTGACATTTGAGCTTATGTAGAGCTTTTGAGGTAATTATTTTTATCTTTAGATCATTGTTTTATTTTTCTCCCATAGGCTGAATTTATAAAAGGTTTTCTTTTGCTTTGATAAATCTTTGTTTGTTTGTCAAGTTTTGAAGTCCTGTGATGCAGTTAGCATACATTTATAGCTTAAAAAATGCGTTGGAGCAAAATGGTTGAAGGTAGGAAAATATTACAAAGTTCAATGTCAATGTCGCACTACCAATTGTTTTCTTATGGAAATCGTGCATGTAATGTTATGGCTATTATTTAATACTATTTAAGAGCTACTTTTTCTTTGTTGTCATTATTGATATTACACTTTAATTTCATTTTTTATTGTATAACTTATGCAAAGGCCATATTGACGTCATTTCAATCATTTAAGGGTGCTCTGATTAAAATGTACTAGGGAAACATTAACAAACTTATTTCATTTTTTTTCTTAATCTTTGTTTATTTCCAACTATAAACTCATTAAATGTACAGTTATTATGAAATGTTTTTTTTAAATTTCTAGTGTATGTTAACTCCTTGTGTAGCTTGTTGGCATTTGGTTATTTGTGTTTGATGATGTCAACTTAATTAAGAATTTGTTCATGAAGCATTGATAAGATAGGGATACAAAATTAATAGAGCATGAACTAAGGCAAAAAAGAGAGGTTAGAAATGGCTTCAGAAAGGATGGTAGATAGTTTGAATATAATAATCATTTTTTTATTATTCAAGAAAGTTCAGGAGATGATCAGATTTGTATTCTTGGCAGAATTGTAAAAAACTAATGTCAAGGTCGAATTAATGTGTAGAGCAAATGTCTTGTTGGTGCCAAATCGATGTTGGACTGGTATTAGATGTGTTTTAATAATGATGTTTATTTCTCTTTAATTAAATTCTATTTCTAATAGTTTTTTTTATTAAGAATTAGATTTGTGATGAATATATATTTTATTGGCTATTGTAGGAAGTTGCATAATTTATTCATTTCAATTGCATGGTTAATAATTCCTTAAGATAAAATTAAAAATAGCATATAAAAAGATGGTTAACGAATGATTATGATATTTTTGGTTGTGTTTGGTGAAGTAAGTTATATCAATAAATTTTGAGAAGATAATTAAATATTACTATTTTACTAGTATAAATAATATTTTAGGATAATTATTATTTGTCCATTTTTTGGTTAAAAAGGTTCATTTTTTTGTGAATTATAAGTTTTACCCTTTTACCACAGAATATTTTAATTAATAATCAATTATGAACAACTAATTTAAAATTAAGGTTTAGAATCTTTTATAGCATTTGTGAATGACTTTATGCTTTGGAAATACCCAATTTATTGGTCTATCATATTAAATTGATTATCACCTGTTCCATTCAGGTACAAATATTAGAATGATATAGTAACAGATACTTCAACTCGAGATGCAAGTTCACCTTTCCTATATCAGGTTTATGGTAGTCCAATGTGTGGTACAGATCTATCCTTACAAGGAACTTACAATCAACTACTGGAAACACAAGTATGTCCTCTCCTTATATGTAGAATAATATAGAGTATGCTATTGTAGTTGCCTATTATTTCTTATATTAGAGATTACTTATACTTATTGCTTGATATCCTGTATTTGGTTACATTTCTTAAAATTTTATTTGTGATTATCTATCAGAGGAGACCTTATAGTCATTCTCACATTCATTTGTACATTTCCTTATTTGTCACTTTTTTTAAACTTTAGATATTTTGTTACACCATTTTTTGTGATTAATGTTTCATGTCCACCTTTTGCTTTTATTTCATTCATAAGGTCATCCCTTTTCATATGGCATATTCATATGTACAATAAAATTTTAATTTTAGATTATTACGATAGAGTGTTTAACAAAGTGATTTGGGTTTTTTTATTATTTATTCTTATGTGTTCTACCACTAGTTATTTTCAAGGGATCTTACACGTTATATTTCAAATAGGAGCTTTTTCTATGATTTTTTCACTATTGTCACCACAAGCATCTGTATGTTGCTATTGTAGAGACATTGGTAATCTTAGCCTAATGAAGAAAGAAAAATAAATATTTAAGCAGGTAACTTAAGAATCCATTAAAAAATTACTTGACCATAAGTCAAAGTAAGTGTTTTTTTTAATTTACTACAATAACTCTGGAAATACATATTCAATTGCTAATTTATAAATATCAACTATTCTAACAAATATGGTACCTGCAAAGAAGATTGGACTTTATCCCTTAAGTGATTTTCATAATGATCCATGGCAAAATAGTTTAGATAGTTTGTTAAGCAAAATATAGTCTAGTGAAAAAATGCCTAAATTTGGGGAATGGATGATGAGCAAGGGTAAGGGATACATTTACTGAATACAATAACTATAAGAGTTGTACCTTCTAATTAGAAATATTACCAAGTGATAGAATTAATTGTCCCTTTTCTTAATAAAGCATGTTTGCAAAGCACTAATTCCATTTACAACCTATCCAAAATTACATTAGAAGACATTAAAATTTCTTGGGAAGTCATCAAAGCTACTCCATAAAACAAGTAACTTATCGAACAAAGAAAATAAGCATATGTTGGAATTTTCTTTGGCTTGCACTTCATTCTCCCATTTTTTAAAATTACTTGACCTTGAGTTGACTCATGAACACTTTTGAGGAGAAAACATTGCATATCTCCATCCTACCATAAGGATATTTTATTTGCCCTTCTTTTGTACCAAAGGGAAAGCTTGCAATGCAATGAGGAAAGCTTGGCATAATGAGCTAGTAGTAATCGAATCAAGTGCTGCATGGAGAAGAATTTTATTAGGGATGTACTACTTGAGTTGTGATTGTGTTTCTTGCAAGTAATAATATAGTTTCCTCTATTTAGTAGATACATTTATAATATTTATTGTGCCAAGAAGAACACAAATGTAAGCTTAGAATTTGTCTTCTTCAATTTTTCTTTTTTAATTTCTTTGGTTCTTTTGAACAAGAAACTAGGACAAGTAGAGATTGCTGCATTAGTCGTAGTTGTATTTCACTAATTTCACAGGAATTAAAGTTTTTGGCTCTTAACCAAGCTCCATTTTTCTAATCTGTCATATGTTTTCATTAAAATATTATATAGAAAAAAGATTATGTGTTAATATTACATGATCACATGATACATAAAATATATGGGTACCTCAACATCAAAATATTGAGTATAACATAATCTTTAAGGGCTGTTAAGGATTTTTTTACTTGATCTCTGTTTTTAGTTTGTAAGGTAATCTTGATTTAATCAATATTGACTTTTTTTGTCATAAAAGATTAAATGTGTTAAGGTAGTTTGTAGTGTCTTTGTATGTATTATGTATGTATATATCTATGTTTGTGTGTGTATGTGTGTGTGTGCTATATGTAGCTAAATTATCAATTTACATATTTTATGTAACTCAACATTATATGCACTAATTGACTAAATTTAATTCCAAACTTATAATTAATATTTGTATTGTTATTATTTTATTAATCACTTAGATTAGTGAACTTATTGACATTTTTTGCAAGCTTATTTTTAATAAATGTAGACTTTTTTTTATCCATTTCGATTTGTAGACGATTTTGTCATTAGCCCTTGTTAAGTGATAACTAATAATTTTATTAATATTTTAGATTAATATTTGTATTGAAATTATTTATTAATCACTTAGATTAGTGAACCTATTGACAGTTTTTGCAAGCTTATTTCTAATAAACGTAGAAGTTTTTTTATCCATTTCGATTTGTAGACGATTTTGTCATTAACCCTTGTTAAGTGATAACTAATAATTAATATTTGTTATTAATTGAAGAAACCTAGCTAATGTAAACATATTTATATCATAGGATAGTAAATGCTATTTTATTTTTTGACTATATAATTGTTCTTAATTTTTTCTAATCACTTGTAAGGATTATCTACATGAGGAATGGATATTAATTATATTGATCAACATGTAGTTTAAAACAAATGGTTGGGATTGGCTCAACTTGGTTCATATACTTGCATTAAAATGACAGTTGGTAGTTGGGATGGCTTAAGACCTCTACAAAATGGGGATTCTTATTTCAATAACATGGAAATATATTCTTGATAAACAAATTTCTCATATGGCTAGTTGATTTTTAAATGTTTATTTTGTGATTTTAACCTATGATTTAAATCTTCAATCCAGAAAATTGGAACAAATATGTTTGCTGGGCATGTTGTTTTCCTTTGGCAAAAGTTTCATTATCGAAATCTTAAACTACAAGCTATGTGTGTGTGAAGTTGTGATTTAACAACGTGCTTGAAGTTGACATTGCCTTTAATAGTCTGCTTTGAAAATTAGCCATGCATTAAAGAAATTGGAAAAATAAGTAGTAAATTTTTAGTTAAGGAGCTCATTGTCGAGAAGATTTTCATGGTCTCATTTTCCGTGGACATTTACGCTATGTAGTACAGAGCTTTTTCTGGTATTTCCTTTCCCAAGTTTTAATGAGATTGATGTGAACAGTTATGGTACTGCTCATAGACAAGTTTGTTTGAATTATTTAAAAGCCATATGCATGTCAGCTAATTGAAATAACCTTATACACTTTTAGTTATGGTTATGAAGATATCCACATAACACAAAGGAAATTGTTTCAAATGGAAACACTTATGGAAATGCTACATCTCATAAGAATCATCTTTTTTCAATTTTATTGTGTTTCATTTTAGAACTCGTAATGATGTATATCATGCATCCCTTTTCCTTTTAGAAAGCTCATATCCAATAGTTTGTGGCTACTGAAGATGCACTAAACAAGGCAGCTGATGCTAAAAGCATTAGCCAGAAACTTGTAAAGCAGTTACATGGAAATGGTGAAGTCGCAACAACAACACTACATTATGGAGTCCAGTCATAGAACCTTGGTAACACAAGGCATTTTTAGGTGATGTGACCCTTGCGAATTCTTAAAATAGTTTTTTTGGTAGAAAGTTTTTAAACTATAATGTGGATCATCACTATGTGTCATTGATATGGAATTTTGTGGATTTTCTTTATTCATGTTTTTGTTCTGATGCTAAGTGTTGTCAATCTTTAACATGCCAAACTTCATGGAGTTGTACCTGCCATAAGAGTTTCGAAATCATATATTCCTAACACCATATTTTTGGATATTTGCTGCTTACATTATGCATGTTTCTTTTTTATTAATCGTCATATAAAGGAAACATATATTTTTTCAAAAAAAGAGTGCATTTTTGTGGAGCATTTTCATCCAATTATAAGCTAGCAATGTGAGGATTATTGCATTGTAGGAGTTTTATATATGCAATCTTCCATTGCAATGCCATGAACCCTTTCCTTGATTCCATGGTATTGATCACTCTCTATTATGTATTGTTTAGCTGGATGTTTGGGCTAAAAAAAGAGATGTTGCTGGACTAAAAACGAGCATTAAAACATTCACATCAGAGTTCAAAACTTGAACAAGTTTTTTTTGGAGTGGAAAGAAGAAGAAGATTCTTTACGAAAGAAATGGATGAAAATTGAAGAGGTTTACACTCGCAGATCAAAACTTGAGTCTATTTACACTACATTTCTACGTGCTGACATTGTTAAGTCTCTTGCACATCGTATCCTCATTCAAATGATATATTGCTGTTATATGAACTTGACGTTTTATTGAGTTACATCCTTGAGTTCATCTTTTCCTTCCTATGTACACTGCTTGAGTTCATCTTTTACTGCTGATTTGTAATGTATTTCTTTGTGTTAACATTTTTAAGTATCTTTCATACTATATCATCTTTTGATTGCATCTTTTGTTATTTATGTGTGCTTTGTGTTTTTGAATGATATACCTGAGTCAATCTTTTGCTATTTAGTGTACTATTTATCAAATCAAAAAGTGTTTATGTACTAACATTGTCAAGTATTTAACTATTGAATCACTTTTTTCTAGAACCAGATTAGTAATGCTTTATAGTGTACTTGAACTTGTACTATTAGGGGCAAACATTGCATAAAAGCTCTAAGATGCTTGGGTTTCAAGGAGTGTAGGACATAGATGATCCACCACATCTGATCTCACTTTAGGCATATGGTGATTTTGGTAGTAAGAATATGGTATTGTTTAGCTATAAGCCATAACAACACAAATATGATGTCCAATTCTGGCCTACTGCCACATGAGAAGTGACCACTCCTAGAGTGGCTAAGTCTTTTTTCATGATATTATAATCTTATATATTTTTTAGTTTTAAAAACTAAAACTAAATTATTATATTTGTATTGAGGGGATCTTTTATAAATCCTTAAAACTTGAAGTTTTTAGTGAGTTTTCTTCGGGGAAAAACTTTTTAGTATCATATACTCCATGGATGAAAACAATATGCATTTTATCTTTAGGTTTGGTTTTTTAATTTGAGAATCAGTATATATTGAAAAAAGATCTTTTGATCTAAGCGAAAAGTGGAAATAACAATCTAAATAGAAGTAGAATTATTAGTTTCTCTCAAAAGCAAAAAAAATTAGAATAGAGAAGGATTGCCTTTTGCATTTCAGTATCAAAAGTAATCTTAGGTGACAACAATTATAAGTTCTAGATATTTCGAAACATGGAAAAGTATCATTAATCATGAGTCTTACTTGTATAAGCATTTGTTGAAACATTCTTTTTTAAATTCTCAATAACTCAATATATTATGTAGAATTTGGATATTTTAGGAATAAATAGAAAAAAAATTTATTGTTTTATTTTTTTAGGTCTCAAATATATCATTTTTCATTTTTAAGAATCATTATTCTTTTATGAATTTCTAGTGAAACTTTACCCTAACACAAACCTTTTGTTATTTCCATATTGATAAATTGTTAAATATTGATAATGCTGCTTAATTTGATTGCAAATAATTTGGATCTACTTTTGTTCTCAAGGGAGGCTTTAAGAGGGAAAAAAGACATCTTGATGGGATGTTGTAGGTCTTGAGAACACTCAAGGAAGATAAGAGAGGTACCTTAAGATATTATTCTTAAGAGTTGTTGGTTGGCCTTGAGGCCCATGTTAATGGGCTTGACGTGGATGAATATTTTAAGAGAGAGCTTGAGTAAGATGTATTCTTTGAGAAAGCTTACTTGAGGTAGTTTTGATAATCAATGGGCATATGCAAGGTAGACTATGGTCTTAAGGGACATAAGCGAGGTGATAGTTGGAGTTCTCGAGAGTTAGGCCTTGGGTATAAGGAATGTGTAAGGAAACTTTCTACAATTGTTGAGATGGAAGTATAGATCTCGAGCAGATGGGAACAAAGGCTCAAGGGGCGCCCTCAAGAGCAATCAAGGAAAGTACTAATGGGAATCATATCACATCAGACACTTTTGGTGATTTTTGGATTCATTTCAATTGGATTTTGATCGAGTAATGAACTAAAAAGTTTTAGAGAATCTTGTTGGCTTTCTAAATCTATTTCCAATAATCTAATTTAATATTTGTGGAAGAAGTTACTCCAAATAATTTTTGTGCAAGGACATTTGGGTAAGCACAAGTTTAGAATTTAATGCATCAAATTAGTATTTTATTTTTAATGGCCACGATTTTGGTTTTATTTTTTTCTTTGTTAGTTTTGATTAGATTTTTTTATTTATATCTCTTAATTCATGTTACTCAGAGATTTTAGACAACAAAAAGGGTTTGTGGAGGAGTTATTGGTATTGGTGCAACTGGCTTGATACTTTAGAGTGTCATGTGATTTCATGATTGAGGGTATCATGAATAATTACTCTAGGTGAGAGGTGTTTTCTTTGAACTTGTTGACAAGTTTTTGAGAATTTACTTCATAAGTAGACTAGTTTAGGCTTTCATTAATTGAAATGTTGGAATTTATCTATGTAACTAATTTGTATTGCATTTTATTTCATTCTACATGCTTTTGTTGTGGCAATGTAATCATTCTTTCTATAAGATGGATCATATTTTGCCATTAGAGTATTAGATCTTACCTTACCTAGTGTAGATCTTGGTAAATGGATGATCTACTTGAGATGTGGAAATTATGTTGAGGATAAAGGCAACATGAGAAGAGAAATGACTTGGTAAGATAAATATTTATATCATTCTAAGAGCATGTGGTTTTTCTAACTCAACAAGTACAATATTTGATGGAGATGATGAGACATGAGGTGATGAAATGTAATTTTGAGGATCGTTGATAGTTGGAGATGAGTCCACTTCAAGAAGAAGCATAGATGATGGTAAGAGGTGAAGAAGAATGAACTTTAGGTGATGGAATGATGACCATTGTGATCCTATAGCTCCAAGTGACAATGATTTCTTGAACTCTTTCAAAGTGGTGGCTAAGATAAGCATCCTATCTTGTAGTGGTTGATGTAAGGAAGCAGAATGCATGGCTAGATAGTTGGAAATGCATTTTTGCATCTTTTAGTGTACAAGTTTCAGTAAGGTATCCTTTGAAAAAGTAATTAATTATGCATTAGGATGATGAAACAATCTTTTGTATTCTATAGTTCTAAGGATTTGTAGATGGAGTCAACTCAAGTAGTTTCTATGGAAGTTTTATCCCAACTATGGGAAAGCTAGATAGAGGAAGTAGCATATCTTGATAGCCATGAAGGTAGTTGATGCAAGATTGTAACTCATAATTTTTGAGATGAGTGGTCTCTTGTATTGAATCTTGGAAAGAAGAGCTTCTTGATGAAGCATTTGATCGGTTTACTTAGATTATCGTGGTTATCATTCTATCTCTTCAACAATAATGCGCAATCAACCATGTTTATAATTGCTATTGAGAAGAATTATGGATGAGTTTCAATGCCAAAGTATGATGTCTTCAAGAGCAAAAACAAAAGGAAGGAATCCTTAGATTAAGGCATTTTGATTTTTTTCTAAAGTTTTTTAATTTTGTCTTGCTGTAGACTTAGTTATATCAAGAGATATTGTTGAGAAATATGTTCTAAATTGAGGAGATTAAGGGGCAAGGATGATAATCAGAAAGGGAAAATTGGATTGGTGTTGTTATTAAGAATAATGTGATTTTAGTTAAGTCTCTTGCAAATCGTATCCTCATTCAAATGACATATTGCTGTTATGTGAACTTGACGTGTTATTGAGTTACATCCTTGAGTTCATCTTTTGCTTCCTATGTACACTACTTGAGTTCATCATTTACTGCTGATTTGTAATGTATTTCTTTGTGTTAACATTTTTAAGTATCTTTCATACTATATCATCTTTTGATTGCATCTTTTGTTATTTATGTGTGCTTTGTGTTTTTGAATGATATACTTGAGTCAATCTTTTACTATTTAGTGTACTATTTATCAAATCAAAAAGTGTTTATGTACTAACATTGTAAGTATTTAACTATTGAATCACTTTTTTCTAGAACCAGATTAGTAATGCTTTATAGTGTACTTGAACTTGTACTATTAGGGGTAAACATTGCATAAAAGCTCTAAGATGCTTGGGTTTCAAGGAGTGTAGGACATAGATGATCCACCACGTCTGATCTCACTTTAGGCATATGGTGATTTTGGTAGTAAGAATATGGTATTGTTTAGCTATAAGCCATAACAACACAAATATGATGTCCAATTCTAGCCTACTGCCACATGAGAAGTGACCACTCCTAGAGTGGCTAAGTCTTTTTTCATGATATTATAATCTTATATATTTTTTAGTTTTAAAAATTAAAACTAAATTATTATATTTGTATTGAGGGGATCTTTTATAAATCCTTAAAACTTGAAGTTTTTAGTGAGTTTTCTTCGGGGAAAAACTTTTGAGTATCATATACTCCATGGATGAAAACAATATGCATTTTATCTTTAGGTTTGGTTTTTTAATTTGAGAATCAGTATATATTGAAAAAAGATCTTTTGATGTAAGCGAAAAGTGGAAATAACAATCTAAATAGAAGTAGAATTATTAGTTTCTCTCAAAAGCAAAAAAAATTAGAATAGAGATGGATTGCCTTTTGCATTTCAGTATCAAAAGTAATCTTAGGTGACAACAATTATAAGTTTTGGATATTTCGAAACATGGAAAAGTATCATTAATCATGAGTCTTACTTGTATAAGCATTTGTTGAAACATTCTTTTTTAAATTCTCAATAACTCAATATATTATGTAGAATTTGGATATTTTAGGAATAAATAGAAAAAAATTTTATTGTTTTATTTTTTTAGGTCTCAAATATATCATTTTTCATTTTTAGGAATCATTATTCTTTTATGAATTTCTAGTGAAACTTTACCCTAACATAAACCTTTTGTTATTTCCATATTGATAAATTTTTAAATATTGATAATGCTACTTAATTTGATTGCAAATAATTTGGATCTTCTTTTGTTCTCTAGGGAGGCTTTAAGAGGGAAAAAAGACATCTTGATGGGATGTTGTACGTCTTGAGAACACTCAAGGAAGAAAAGAGAGGTACCTTAAGATATTATTCTTAAGAGTTGTTGGTTGGCCTTGAGGCCCATGTTAATGGGCTTGGCATGGATGAATATTTTAGGAGAGAGCTTGAGTAAGATGTATTCTTTGAGAAAGCTTACTTGAGGTAGTTTTGATAATCAATGGGCATATGCAAGGTAGACTATGGTCTTGAGGGACATAGGCCAGGTGATAGTTGGAGTTCTCGAGAGTTAGGCCTTGAGTATAAGGAATGTGTAACGAAACTTTCTACAATTGTTGAGATGGAAGTATAGATCTCGAGCAGATGGGAACAAAGGCTCAAGGGGTGCCCTCAAGAGCAATCAAGGAAAGTACAAATGGGAATCATATCACATCAAACACTTTTTGGTGATTTTTGGATTCATTTCAATTGGATTTTGATCGAGTAATGAACTAAAAAGTTTTAGAGAATCTTGTTGGCTTTCTAAATCTATTTCTAATAATCTAATTTAATATTTGTGGAAGAAGTTACTCCAAATAATTTTTGTGCAAGGACATTTGGGTAAGCACAAGTTTAGAATTTAATGCATCAAATTAGTATTTTATTTTTAATGGCCACGATTTTGGTTTTATTTTTTTCTTTGTTAGTTTTGATTAGATTTTTTTATTTATATCTCTTAATTCATGTTACTAAGAGATTTTAGACAATAAAAATGGTTTTTGGAGGAGTTATTAGTATTGGTGCAAGTGGCTTGATACTGTAGAGTGTCATGTGATTTCATGATTGAGGGTATCATGAATTTCTACTCTAGGTGAGAGGTGTTTTCTTTGAACTTGTTGACAAGTTTTTGAGAATTTACTTCATAAGTAGACTAGTTTAGGCTTTCATTAATTGAAATGTTGGAATTTATCTATGTAACTAATTTTTATTGCATTTTATTTCATTCTACATGCTTTTGTTGTGGCAATGTAATCATTCTATCTATAAGATGGATCACATTTTGCCATTAGAGTATTAGATCTTACCTTACCTAGTGTAGATCTTGGTAAATGGATGGTCTACTTGAGATGTGGAAATTATGTTGAGGATAAAGGCAACATGAGAAGAGAAATGACTTGGTAAGATAAATATTTATATCATTCTACGAGCATGTGGTTTTTCTAACTCAACAAGTACAACATTTGATGGAGATTATGAGACATGAGGTGATGAAATGTAATTTTGAGGATCGTTGATAGTTGGAGATGAGTCCACTTCAAGAAGAAGGATAGATGATGGTAAGAGGTGAAGAAGAATGAACTTTAGGTGATGGAATGATGACCATTGTGATCCTATGGCTCCAAGTGACAATGATTTCTTGAACTCTTTCAAAGTGGTGGCTAAGATAAGCATCCTATCTTGTAGTGGTTGATGTAAGGAAGCAGAATGCATGGCTAGATAGTTGGAAATGTATTTTTGCATCTTTTAGTGTACAAGTTTCAGTAAGGTATCCTTTGAAAAAGTAATTAATTATGCATTAGCATGATGAAACAATCTTTTGTATTCTATAGTTCTAAGGATTTGTAGATGGAGTCAACTCAAGTAGTTTCTATGGAAGTTTTATCCCAACTATGGGAAAGCTAGATAGAGGAAGTAGCATATCTTGATAGCCATGAAGGTATTTGATGCAAGATTGTAACTCATAATTTTCGAGATGAGTGGTCTCTTGTATTGAATCTTGGAAAGAAGAGCTTCTTGATGAAGCATTTGATCGGTTTACTTAGATTAACATGGTTATCATTCTATCTCTTCAACAATAATGGGTAATCAACCATGTTTATAATTGCTATTGAGAAGAATTATGGTTGAGTTTCGATGCCAAAGTATGATGTCTTCAAGAGCAAAAACAAAAGGAAGGAATCCTTAGATTAAGGCATTTCCATTTTTTTCTAAAGTTTTTTAATTTTGTCTTTCTGTAGACTTAGTTATATCAAGAGATATTGTTGAGAAATATGTTCTAAATTGAGGAGATTAAGGGGCAAGGATGATAATCAGAAAGGGAAAATTGGATTGGTGTTGTTATTAAGAATAATGTGATTTTAGTTAAGTCTCTTGCAAATCGTATCCTCATTCAAATGACATATTGCTGTTATGTGAACTTGACGTGTTATTGAGTTACATTCTTGAGTTCATCTTTTGCTTCCTATGTACACTACTTGAGTTCATCATTTACTGCTGATTTGTAATGTATTTCTTTGTGTTAACATTTTTAAGTATCTTTCATACTATATCATCTTTTGATTGCATCTTTTGTTATTTATGTGTGCTTTGTGTTTTTGAATGATATACTTGAGTCAATCTTTTACTATTTAGTGTACTATTTATCAAATCAAAAAGTGTTTATGTACTAACATTGTAAGTATTTAACTATTGAATCACTTTTTTCTAGAACCAGATTAGTAATGCTTTATAGTGTACTTGAACTTGTACTATTAGGGGCAAACATTGCATAAAAGCTCTAAGATGCTTGGGTTTCAAGGAGTGTAGGACATAGATGATCCACCACGTCTGATCTCACTTTAGGCATATGGTGATTTTGGTAGTAAGAATATGGTATTGTTTAGCTATAAGCCATAACAACACAAATATGATGTCCAATTCTAGCCTACTGCCACATGAGAAGTGACCACTCCTAGAGTGGCTAAGTCTTTTTTCATGATATTATAATCTTATATATTTTTTAGTTTTAAAAATTAAAACTAAATTATTATATTTGTATTGAGGGGATCTTTTATAAATCCTTAAAACTTGAAGTTTTTAGTGAGTTTTCTTCGGGGAAAAACTTTTGAGTATCATATACTCCATGGATGAAAACAATATGCATTTTATCTTTAGGTTTGGTTTTTTAATTTGAGAATCAGTATATATTGAAAAAAGATCTTTTGATGTAAGCGAAAAGTGGAAATAACAATCTAAATAGAAGTAGAATTATTAGTTTCTCTCAAAAGCAAAAAAAATTAGAATAGAGATGGATTGCCTTTTGCATTTCAGTATCAAAAGTAATCTTAGGTGACAACAATTATAAGTTTTGGATATTTCGAAACATGGAAAAGTATCATTAATCATGAGTCTTACTTGTATAAGCATTTGTTGAAACATTCTTTTTTAAATTCTCAATAACTCAATATATTATGTAGAATTTGGATATTTTAGGAATAAATAGAAAAAAATTTTATTGTTTTATTTTTTTAGGTCTCAAATATATCATTTTTCATTTTTAGGAATCATTATTCTTTTATGAATTTCTAGTGAAACTTTACCCTAACATAAACCTTTTGTTATTTCCATATTGATAAATTTTTAAATATTGATAATGCTACTTAATTTGATTGCAAATAATTTGGATCTTCTTTTGTTCTCTAGGGAGGCTTTAAGAGGGAAAAAAGACATCTTGATGGGATGTTGTACGTCTTGAGAACACTCAAGGAAGAAAAGAGAGGTACCTTAAGATATTATTCTTAAGAGTTGTTGGTTGGCCTTGAGGCCCATGTTAATGGGCTTGGCATGGATGAATATTTTAAGAGAGAGCTTGAGTAAGATGTATTCTTTGAGAAAGCTTACTTGAGGTAGTTTTGATAATCAATGGGCATATGCAAGGTAGACTATGGTCTTGAGGGACATAGGCGAGGTGATAGTTGGAGTTCTCGAGAGTTAGGCCTTGAGTATAAGGAATGTGTAACGAAACTTTCTACAATTGTTGAGATGGAAGTATAGATCTCGAGCAGATGGGAACAAAGGCTCAAGGGGTGCCCTCAAGAGCAATCAAGGAAAGTACAAATGGGAATCATATCACATCAAACACTTTTTGGTGATTTTTGGATTCATTTCAATTGGATTTTGATCGAGTAATGAACTAAAAAGTTTTAGAGAATCTTGTTGGCTTTCTAAATCTATTTCTAATAATCTAGTTTAATATTTGTGGAAGAAGTTACTCCAAATAATTTTTGTGCAAGGACATTTGGGTAAGCACAAGTTTAGAATTTAATGCATCAAATAAGTATTTTATTTTTAATGGCCATGATTTTGGTTTTATTTTTTTCTTTGTTAGTTTTGATTAGATTTTTTTATTTATATCTCTTAATTCATGTTACTAAGAGATTTTAGACAATAAAAAGGGTTTGTGGAGGAGTTATTGGTATTGGTGCAAGTGGCTTGATACTTTAGAGTGTCATGTGATTTCATGATTGAGGGTATCACGAATAATTACTCTAGGTGAGAGGTGTTTTCTTTGAACTTGTTGCCAAGTTTTTGAGAATTTACTTCATAAGTACACTAGTTTAGGCTTTCATTAATTGAAATGTTGGAATTTATCTATGTAACTAATTTGTATTGCATTTTATTTCATTCTACATGCTTTTGTTGTGGCAATGTAATCATTCTGTCTATAAGATGGATCATATTTTGCCATTAGAGTATTAGATCTTAGCTTACCTAGTGTAGATCTTGGTAAATGGATGGTCTACTTGAGATGTGGAAATTATGTTGAGGATAAAGGCAACATGAGAAGAGAAACGACTTGGTAAGATAAATATTTATATCATTCAAAGAGCATGTGGTTTTTCTAACTCAACAAGTACAACATTTGATGGAGATGATGAGACATGAGGTGATGAAATGTAATTTTGAGGATCGTTGATAGTTGGAGATGAGTCCACTTCAAGAAGAAGCATATATGATGGTAAGAGGTGAAGAAGAAAGAACTTTAGGTGATGGAATGATGACCATTGTGATCCTATGGCTCCAAGTGACAACGATTTCTTGAACTCTTTCAAAGTGGTGGCTAAGATAAGCATCCTATCTTGTAGTGGTTGATGTAAGGAAGCAGAATGCATGGCTAGGTAGTTGGAAATGTATTTTTGCATCTTTTAGTGTACAAGTTTCAGTAAGGTATCCTTTGAAAAAGTAATTAATTATGCATTAGCTTGATTAAACAATCTTTTGTATTCTATAGTTGTAAGGATTTGTAGTTGGAGTCAACTCAAGTAGTTTCTATGGAAGTTTTATCACAGCTATGGGAAAGGTAGATAGAGGAAGTAGCGTAGCTTGATAGCAATGAAGGTAGTTGATGCAAGATTGTAACTCATAATTTTCGAGATGAGTGGTCTCTTGTATTGAATCTTGGAAAGAAGAGCTTCTTGATGAAGCATTTGATTGGTTTACTTAGATTATCATGGTTATCATTCTATCTCTTTAACAATAATGGGCAACCAACCATGTTTATAATTGCTATTGAGAAGAATTATGGTTGAGTTTTGATGCCGAAGGAAGAAAGCTTCAAGAGCAAAATCAAAAAGAAGGAATCCTTAGATTAAGGCATTTCCATTTTTTTCTAAAGTTTTTTAATTGTCTTTCCTGGAGGCTTAGTTATATCAAGAGATATTGTTGGGAATTAAGTTCTAGGTTGAGGAGATTGAGGGGCAAGGATGATAATCAGAAAGGGAAAATGGGATTGGTGTTGTTTTTAAGAATAATGTGATTTTTGTTTGCTTGAATGAACTTAACCGCAGTCTATCATTAATGATAAGAAGGTTATAAAGACAATAAGGTTGTAGAGGAGGGGACTACCCTTGAGGTATTTCTATTCAAATCTATGTCAAGAGGATATTGGTGAAAGTTATCTCTAATGATGGATGCTAATGCAATCAATCTTAGTGACTATGCTTGATTTGGAAACGATTTGGAGACAATGTTGAATTCACATCCATGTATGATAATTGAATTCATTGTCATGCAAAGGTCAAGTCGAAGCAATTTTAGTTGATACGGTGGTTTGTAATGCGTGCCACTTAAAGCTTGTCAAATGATTTTTATAGTGGGTACATGTTGCACCATGATGCAATTTACTTTTAATGACTACATAGCATGATGCTTCACAAAGAAGAGAAGATTTACTCATTTGACTAGGATTGAGAAGAGTTGTCTACAAGACATTTGTAAATAATTGTGTCAAGTAAGCTAGTTTGTATTGTAGATTGAAGGAAATATTTAATTTGACATTGAGAAGGGCATTGGAGCATGAACGAAAATGGCAAGCGGAAGGAGGTAGTGCAACACATTGGACGACCATGGATACCATTGGAGGCAACAAATGTATTGTGAGAACTTAGTATTCCTTAGCTCTAAACATAATATTGGAGTGAATCCCTCCTTCAAAAGAGGGGTATATCTTCTACGAGAATCTTAAAGTTATCTAAAAAAAGGTCTTAAAAGGAAGAAATCATGAAAGGATGTTGTAGGCCAAGTGAAGGCTCAAGGATCATAAAAAGAGCATCAAGAGGTTATGTCGTAGGCCTAGTGAAGGCTCAAGGATAAAAAAAAGAACCTTGAGAGGGTATTCTTGAGAGATATTTGAGATTCAAGGTGAATGAAGATTTCAAGAGGAAATTTGAAAAAGATGTTTGGGGTTGTGAGAGGGTATACTTAAGGTAGTTATGACGCTCAATGCTTAAAGTAAATTATCATCTTGAGGGTATGTTTGAGTTTTTAACTGAAGTTCTTAAGGCTTAGTCCTAGAGGAGAAGGAACGTCATGCAAGACATTACTACAAAGGATGGGTTTCGAGGTGACAAAGACAAAGGTCAAACAGTATCCTTAAGAGTAGTCAAGGCATCGCTTTCTGGACACATTTTAGTTAAATTTTTTTCTAGTTATGATCTAGAAAATTTAAGAGAATTTTTCTTGCTTCCCATTGCTTTTTGGATTATCAAATTTCAATATTTGTAGAAGTTATGCTCCATTTACTATAACTGTGCAAGAGTTTTTTAGATAAGCATGAATTTGAAACCTGATAGCATCAAACAAAGGTTTGGTTGATTTTTGTTTTTGAAATGTTTGTATTTAAACATATTTAGTTCCTAATATTTTAAGATTGGAATTATAATGTGCATCTCTTATTTCCTAATGTTCCAATGTCTCGGTTAATAAGATGGGAACATTAGGTAAAGTTTTAGTGTTCATATGAGTTGCTCGATACATGAACGCAACATGTGGCTACGGACCAAGAGTATTGAGGGTATCTACTCCGTATGAGGTGTGGTTTGGCATTGAAATTATTGTCAAGAGCTTGAGAATCTTTTTTATAAGTTGATTGCTTTAAGTTTTTCTTTAATTAAAAGGTTAGAGTTTTTGTATATATGTTGTTACATCATGCTTCTTTGTTCTTCTCACTAGTTTCTTGTTGTGCCCCTTGAAAAAGATTTTTTTGGGACAAGTAATTCCATGTTTTATGCTGGTTATGATAATGTCATAAAATGTTTATTCATTTTAAAGTACAACATCATAAATGTTATTTTTGAAAAGTTTATTACAAATTACTCAAATACAATTGATCACTAATAATCTCTATTTAAATGTCATTGAATTTTTAGAGTAGCTAAATAAGCTGGACCAATTGTTCTTTAGTTGTAGGATTCATTGTGGTTCATGAAGGCTTTAAATAATTGATTGCATTCATTTGATTATATCTAGAACTTTACAATTGATAACACAAACTGATGTGGTGTTGTTCTTTTGATGCTTCTCTTTAACGGGGCTTCTTGTGATCATTCACTTCCCTGTATTATACTAATAAGAAGCATCAACCTTCTGGGGCCTTCAACCAACAGCCACACAAGAACATGCGACGAGAACGATCATTCCAGCTTGCAATTCTGTGGCAAATGTTTCATCTAGTTCTATGGATCTCATTGAGAAAGAGCTATACACTTTCAATCTGATCCTAGATAATAGATTATATATGATGCCATCAACACCTCAAGTTTGTCATTAATCTATATCTTTTTATGTTAATTTACTTTAATGTTAATCATTTAGATGATATGAGTGGCCAAAATATTTTCATGTTCGCCAAGGTAAATAGTAAAGTTGTTCTATTTTGTTCTTAGAAGAGACATCCCAATAAATCGTTATAATTTTTTATTTATTAACCTTTTTAATTATCATCAGGTCCGTGGGATACTTTGATTCAAGTCATTTGGTAAAATGGGTTTTCTATTAAATAATTTTTATAGTTTTTTAAATTAATTCTTGTTCTTATTGCTTCTTGGGTGCTTGCTTTGTGAGTTGGATCTTCTTGAGTCTATGGGCTCTGCTGTAGCTACTGGTCCTGAAGCACACATAGCTGCTGAAAAAAGTGCTTTTTTTAATTAGAGCAAGAGCTGGAGCTGGAGCTGGAGCTGGAGATCCATCAGTAATACCATATATATGCTATAACTCTTAATCTCTTCAATATCATTCTCTTACCTTTTGAATGTTCTGATTTTGGCAATAATTCTTTTTTGCTAGATGTGATCCTAACTTTTCTGCCTTTGTTTAATTTCTTCTTTATCTTTTAAAATTTAAGTTTCCATATCCATATTCAAAAGGAAAAGGGAGGCCTACGCTTATAATCTTAAGCACAAACTAACTAATGATATTAACCAGTGTTTAATATCTTAAAGGTTTGGTAGAAATAGATGATGCCTTGACATTTGTTTTGGGGGTAATGGACTTCTGCGTAAAACCTCATTGTTCAATAAGAATATCAAAGGTATAATTTTGCTTTGATTTAGTGTTAGGTTTTATTTTTAAAAAAGATCAAGATTGAAAGTATAAATAGTTGCCTAAAATTCTCTAGGAACATTGTATGCTTTCTAACTTTTTGAGTTGAGAAACCCGATCAGGGATCGTGGATGGATATAATAAAAGAGTTTTCCTCAACTTCCTTAAAGTTTTTCATGCATTTTGTTTATTATTCAACAATCCTATTTTATTGATAATTTTTATAAAATAAAAGTTTATTTTAAAGCTAAAAATTTATTCTTCTAATTTTTTGAATTAAAAAATTCCTTAAACACATAATTTACCTCTCCCTTTTTGTATTTTTTACTTCATATTTTATAACAATGATCACTTATTTCTCTATGGTTTGAATAACCATTTCTTTGGATTATGATTTGGAAGTGAGGTTATGACATTTAGATTAATAATTTTTAAATTTGAATTAAATAATATTCTCTCTAGTGGATCAATTAGAAGCAAAACATATATATGATCAAGAAATTGTTCCAAGTTAGAAGAGATTTTGAGTTACAAAACATTTGTCAAATTGCAATCAATCTATGAATGAATCAAATCTTCCCTCCTCTATCAAGTGTGTGATATGATTAGTTGGGGAAATCCTATGAATCTCAAGGCAAAAATACTTCTTTGAAGAAATATTTCATGTCTTTGTGTTAACTAAACGTCTCCAAGGTTATATAAGCAGTTCTCGTTCAAGAGGTATCACACAAAAGACATATGAACTCTAATATTTATAATTAAACATAAATTTAATATATCAAAAAAAAATTTAAAATTTAAAAAACGAATTAAATGATTAAAGAAATTTTATGGGTTAATGGTATATTTTTTAGCCTCTTGCTGCAACAGTCGGTCCTCGCGTGGCCGGGGGTACATATTCTTCTCCCCTCCCTGAGCCTAACTCCTGCTGCATTTCCTTCCGCCGCTGTTCACGTACCAGACCGCTACTCAAGATCTGATGTTGAGGGAGTCTATTATGCCTTGATCTTCCATGCCGTAATGGCATGAGGCAAAGGCAACTCACCGTACTTCATCTTTTGTTTCAAAGAAGCCTTCTCTTCAAAGTGAAAATGGTCTTGGCGATGCTGCGACATTGCAGGAGGAAGGTGTCGGTCATCAACATCGTGATCCTAATCATCCTCGTAGTGGTTTGTGCCTCTGCGTGCAGCTTCAGAAACAACAAGTGGATGGGCAATGGTGAAGCCTATGGGAGGCTAGGATGACTAAGAGCAGGCCGAGCAGGTTCCAGTTTTAGGTCAAGCTTGAAGAATCCTTTATGTTTGCATATGTGATACTTTGATGTTGTAGATGGTTTCATGTTATTTTAGTGATATTGTCATTAAGTTTTTTGAGAATTATTTGAAATTGAAACAAGGACATCAACGTGTGTTAGATTGGTCAGCTCACAAATATTTAAATTTTCTTATTTATATATTCGATGTTAAATTTTATATTACTGTTATTGAAATTTAAATTAAATAATAAAAAATTATTTTAAAATGATATTAAAGAATACTATTTCAAAAGAATAATAATTATTATAAAATTCTTTTCATTTTTAATTTTTTTCAAAATAAATAAAAATTTTCATGTTATATACAAAATTTAATAAATTTATATTTTAAAAAATATATTTTTGAAAACATGAATGACAGGCACGATCATGTTTTTAATATGGAAAATTAAAAAATTTGAGAAGCCATTTTGAAAAAAATTTTAAAATAAAATAAAAATTAATTTAAAAGATGCTTTAAAATTCTTCCCTAAGAAGCATTTTTACACACCTAACTATCGTGTTGTTGTGTAACAACCCAAAAAATTTGTTATTTTTTGGGAATTAATTTTATTTTTGAAGATTTTTTAAATTTTTTTAAGTATTATTTTATACTTTTTCAAATAACAATATATCATAAATAGGAGATATGACATCTAAAAAAAACATATGAAGTGAAAAAAAAATGTATGAGTTATTTGGAATCTAATGAAACAAAATTATTAAAATTTAAATATTTTTGAAATATTAAAAAAAAAATTTTGGATTAAAAATGAAATATTTATAAGTTTAAAAAATCCCAAAAATTCAAAAAATACTAAATGAACTAAAAAGATTATGAAATTTTGCTAAACACAAGAACTTATAAGAATAAGATTTATAAAATTAACACAAAAAAGAAGTTCGACGATGGTAGAATTAAAAGTATAAAACAAATTGAAAAAATAAACACAACAAGTTTGTTAAGGTTTTTTAGTTTAAATAATTATTAAAAATATTAAATGTCAACTAAAAGTAAGAAATTTGGTTAACTAGTAGAGCTCATTAATATGAATCACACAAAATTAATTAGTTACCTTTTGGAGACTTAATTGATTGTAAAGTATATGAAATATTATAATTTTTTTAAATTATGATTTAAATAGGAATTTAATTAATTCCTAAACTCCTAAAAAGTTTTAATTACCCTAAAACCTAATCCAAGAACCATTAGAAGAAACCCAATTGTTAACGACCCAAATCAATGACAAACTTTCAAATTCTAAGTAAAAGAGTGGCATGGTGTTCATTGGAGAGACATGAATATTTAGAGGGAGTTGGAGTGTTGATAAGTGATAAGGATAGAAATTGCTTTTGTCCAAGAGTTTAGAGAAAGGAGGGCAAGAGGAGGTGCTGTTGAAGCATTTGGGATAGCCAAATAAAGGAATCACAAGATAGATCTAAAATTTAGGAGAAATATTATAACAACTACTATTACTTGGAAAGTAGAAGATTGATATAAATTTTAAGATCAAATCTTTGGCGAGACCACTGCACATAGAAATAGAGGTAAGCAATATTGTGTATCATAAGTGCATTTCTATGATATATTGATGGTCCACATTAGCATTACCAACTTGTCAAACCATTGTTTTTTAAATCCAATCAAATGAGTTAGGTTTTAATTCTAATTAAAAAAAATAAAAGATATATGTTTTATTTTTAAATTTTTGATCGTACAACAACTATTGCAATATAAATAAAATATAAGCCCTAAAATATGACCCATACCCTTTTTTCATAATAGTGTTATACATTAATAAAACATTCCTAATATAACTAAGACAAATTAAATGAAAAAAAATCCATGACCTCTTACTTATCCCCTGAAGTCTCATGACGTGCTTAAGATTTTACCTAAAATTATTAACACCAAAGAAAAAACTAAGCACATGACATTAGCTTAACAAATAAAAAATATATAGCATACATCTTTGGCTTATGCCACACGTTAGGTCAAGTAAAATATTATAGTACTTACAAAATATTAAAATTAATAACATTAACAAACATAGGAAAGAAATTCTCTCACTATATGTATTGAAATACTATCCCTTTATTAATTTTAATATTTCAAAGGATCAATTTATCTTTTTTCTTAATCATCAATGATCTCTTGACCTTAAGTTTAAAATTCCATGGAGCCTTAGCAACACCTTATGATGAAACAAAAAAACTAAAAGTGCACTCCAGTTAGCCTCATTCTATAATAGTAGCACTCAGTAATCAATTTTGCATGAAAATTTACATTTCAATTTTAAGGAATCTCATATTAAATTTAGGATGCACACTTGAGAGGCTCTGTTTGACCAGAGTAACACCCTTGATCATTTTCATATATGATTTGTTTTCTTTGTGAGGAATCTCATAATAATTCTTTTATAATTTCATAGTTATTTTAATGATGATGTCTCAATTTTTTATAAATATAACTCACATAATACCAAAACATATGAAACATCCCATAATAGTTTTAAGCATGTCAATACTAACATGTGAAATAAAACATGATAATCTCAACTATGACTAACAAACATGGTTTACAACAAAGCAAACAGTCATTTGCATGAAACAATTTGCTTAAACATGAATATATTTTACAAACATGTCACTAATAGTAATATATCACACATCTAATGCATGTGCAACTATTTGAACCAATAATCTTTTCTTTTTTAAATCTAAACTAAAAGTAATAAAACAACATCCTACCAATACATCATAATAATGCACCTATGATAAACATTAGTGACTAATTTTCTGATCTAATAGTCACACCAAACAATTTGAATTGTATTCATGAAGCCTTCACTAGCTTAATTCATTATCTTCCTTGATTGACTAGTTGCTATTGGATTTTTTTCAAAATCCTCCCCATTATCCAAGTAATTGATTTATCTCGCTTTCTTCCTTTCGCTCTCTTGTATGATAACATCACAAATATTTATTTTTTGAATTTACTTTGCCTTTGGCTTGGCTACTCAATTTTTTTCTCAAACATTTTTCACAAAATTCCCTGTCTCCACTCCCCTCCAAAATTTCTCACAATGTCTCTCTTTTTTTCCCAAAACTTTGCTATAATACTTCACTCTCTTCTCTCTCTCTCTTCTATTTTTCCTTTTTCATTTTTTCCTTTTGGTGAACACTCTTCCTTGTTCCCATATGCTCCTAATGCATACATGTCATTATGTTTCCTTTACTCTCTCTCTCTTATTCTATTTGCATTAATGTCTCTCTTTCTTTGTTTTCACTTGAAGCTTCCCCTTTCTCTCTCATAATCTCTTCTCTTCTAATGGAGACCCTCCTAATAGTTTAATTCTCTTTACTCCTCTTTCTCACTTGATAGTCTTTCTCTTCCCTCTTGGCTTCTTCATAAGTAGCAGGGCCTTCCTTTCTGTAATAAGCTTCATTATAATTTCTAAGATATTGTTTATGATAGATTTATAATATTTGAAATTTTTTGTTTGATTAAAATAAATTTGTAGAGAGTAGAATCATAAATAATAAAAAATAAATTATGCTAAGCTAGATTTATAATTTTAAGAATTTTAGCATAATCATAATTAGTTTGATAGAAGATAGAATTATCGATAATAAAATGTGGGAATGATAAAATATTAGTTTCTATGGTTATAGTTTTCTTCTAGCTTCTTATGACATTTGGCATGGTGGTAGAAGTGTATTTCAATGATAATTATTTTGATGAGATAGATGTGACATAATTAATTAAATAAAAGAATTATTTTTCTATTTTACATGCACTTAAATCAAATCACCTACATGTTTTTCCTTTATCAAATCAATTATGAAATTAATGATGATGGCCTTTAGCACATTAATAAAATTTGATGGAAGAGAATTTGGGTTGATGTCTATATGAGTGAAGGTGACTGAGAACTTGAGTGTGTGAAGGTTATCAAACAGCTTAGTAGCATTATCAAGAACCATTAGGAGGAGGTGACCAATAGAGTTTAAAAATTTGAAAAGGGCATCGTTACTGAGCTGCAATTTTCATTTAGCAAAGGGGAAAGAGTGAAGAAGACACTTGGGTATAGAGAGAAAATTATAAGAAAGGAGGCATGAAACTTTTGAAAAATCCTTGTTTTAGGTCGAGGAAGAGATAGAAAATAAATGGAGATGAAGAAAGACTACAAAAAGAAAATAACAAAGGAGGATAAGTAACTAAGAAGAGTTTAAGTATTTAAATTAATTTTTTATTAAATTTACTTTGATTTATGCAAATAAAAATAATAATATTGGTTGTGTAAGAACTGGGTTTACAGTGATTATGATGTAGTATGAAATAAATTGATGGTGATTTGAAGTGAACTCAAGAGATATTGGTTATTAATGTGTATTGTATGTATGTTGATCTACATTATATGATATGATTAGCTTAAAATCATAAATAATAAGGGATCAAAATGCTATAATGAAAGATGGCATGAGAAAATCATATTAAACAAAATTTGGAGTTGTACTAGTATGAGAAGAATTTAAGTTATTGGTTGGGATATCGAGTTCATCACAAAAGGGCGATATGGTTGTTGTACTTGTGCAAAGTGTTCAGTTGTCAGGTTCACTATACGAAGGCAATATGGGTATTGACTTTGTATGATGTAATTAAGGTAAAATATATGATTGTATTGATATAATTATAATGATTTTTTTAGATGATCCTCTAGGTTAAAGGTCAAGTAGTAAGAATCATATAAGTATGATGCTTGGAATCATATTGGATGAAAGAAATAGTGATTTAATTGAAGCATTAGAAAAATTTGTTGGAAGGACTATGTAAAGAATTTTAGATGAAATCTCATAAAATATGACTAAGTTGATCATACTGGATGATTAATCAAAGCTATTGACAAAATAGTTAATTCTTGAGAGAGAAGAGACTATAATCAAACTTGTATAATGTAAATCACTATAAGTTATGATGTATTAGGGTTGATTAACAGTAGAAACATATGTTATGCTCAAGGGATCATATTTTCTTAAAAGAGGAACAATGAGTTGTTCATACTTTATAGTGGGAGCATCATAGTAATATGAATGATTAACATGCTAGTAGGTCAGAGAGAGAGAGAGAGAGTAAAGGTCATATAATATAATGTTATAAGAAGTATTTTGTGTTTAATGGGAAATATGAATTTTGTTAAAATATGGTATCATTGTATAATATGATCCTAGTGATCAAAGTGCATGTTCAAAAATGACATGAATAATAGAGTGCTAATTTTGGGAATTAGATGTTACAATTGAGAGATTATAAAAGTTCAATATAATTCAAAATGCTTAGTTTTTATAGATCTTATTATATAATAAAGAAACCATATAAGTACACTCTAAGGCAACAACTTAAGTGTTTATAAGAAATTAATATGATTTTAGTTGTCTTCTAAACACACTACATATACGATATATGTTGACCAATACATATACATGACATTATAGAAAATCAAGAGAAGAATAAGATTAGAAAAGGAAATCAACTCATCGATTTAAGTATATAAACTTGATAACTATGATACAAATATTTTCGTAAATTAATTTATAATTTATCTATAAAATGATATAATTTTTTATATCTTTTAATAAGGATTATATGTATGGGAATTTTTTTATTTCATTTTTTATACATTATTTATGATAGGTAAATCTAAAAACTATGATATAAATACACTAGTAAATCATTTTTATGTTATTTAAAAAATGATATATTTTCATGTTATCTTTTTGAAAAGCATCAATGACATAGTAACATCTAATATTAGCTCACAAACATACATCTATTGGCATCACACCAGTTTTATAAGTTTATCGATGTATAATTTTGTTGAACTTTGCTTAAAAAATATTTGAAATTAAATTTTTTTTGTTGATTTTGTCGCCTTTTACGGTATGCCACCATCACCTCAATTATCGCTGCATAAGCCAACCTAACACTCATGTGACCCAAATTGACTCAAGAACACTAGTTGATCTACTTGACTTGCATCTACTTACACCAACCCACTAGTGCTTGCCAACCAGTTCAGTTATTCATAATCCACGCCTACCCAAAAATTAGACTAGCAGCTTTGTCTTTGGTTCTATCCCCATCATTTTGTTGGTAATTGTTATTGTCTCCCAAAATGCATGGATAGTTGGAAAACTATTTAATTTATTTAAATTTCTATTTTTTAATCATTTATTTTTTATTTTTAAAAAAATTATTGATGAACCTTTCATATCCTTATAAATAAGGATATTCACTATGTTGAAGACAAAAAATGATAGAATTAAATTTCTTTTATTTGTACATTTTAACATTTGTGAGCAAGTAGTGTGTGCACCAAATTCTAGTAGAGAGATTCCAACTTCCCTTGTGAGAGACAAGAATCAAATGTGCGAGAAATTCCTTCAGGAGAGCCAACAACCGAACCCTTAAAAGAGACTATGATCGAATATAGGAGAACTTCCATCAGAATAGTTGATAACCTAACAAATTCTTATTTCCATGAACACCCACATCATGATAAAAAAGGTACATTCTTTGAGTCACTTTTATTTTCTAGAAAGTAATTTAAAGTTTCTATTATTATTTTCTATTAAAATACTTCATGTAGAGTTTATCTTAAATTCTCTATTTTATATGCATGAATTCGAATGTAATAAAAATCATCTTATAATATTTTTTGCTTAACACTAAAAATATTACCACTTACTCAACTTAATAATCAACGTTACAACTTTGAAATACAAATCTTTAAATGTTTTAAAATATCGTACACATCATCTAATCCTAATCAATTTATAGTATTTTTTTTCATATTTCTTAATAATTTATTAAGTATCTCTAACATTATACACTCCAAATTAGACTATGTTAAAAATCTAAATCAATTATGCATCCTCAAACATATTATAATATGTTTTATACAAATCTAGTTATTATGTAATTATTTTCTCAAGTTATCATATTTTTATAATACGTTGCTAAATGACATATTATTCATATGTTATTCTCTTATAACATTATCTAACAAGGACATTGACATGTAATATAATAAAAAAATTCTATAAATTAATGGATAAAAAATGATTTAGTTGTAGATATTTGACATGCTTTATTATCAAATAAGAAAATGAAGTAGAATGAGTGAAATACCTCCTAAATATATTATCCTCAAATATTCATGTACTATTATGACCTCACATGTAATAAATATACAAGATATAAGACAATGATAATTCATTTATATCTATACAAATTCTACTTCACATGATAATAAATAAGAATAACCTATTGTGAGGATAACTTATCTATATCTATAAAATTATATTATATATAATATTGGGCAAGAATAGCCCATTTAAATCTACATGAGTCTACTATACATGACATAAAGGTGAGTTTAGTCCATCTATATCTACATAATTTTTTTTATATGATATGAAGTGAGGATATCATATTTATATCAACATGATTCTATTATAAATGATATGGGAGGATGAAAGCTTATTATGGTAAGCATATTCTATTATGACATCTATTATTGGCATTGATTTTAGAGAATAACGATCTAAAGTGAGTGGAATTTGGGATATGTCTAAATGTATTAGAAATGAAAGGAATGAAGAAATAATGAACTTATCTTTAAGTGTTACAAAATGTAACAAATAAGAAATATGAAAATAAAAAAATATGCATATACATGTTCATATTTTTTGTTAAATTTATTACCTTTTCTACATAATAACATTTTATTATGGGTATAATTTTTAATTATTATGAAAAACTTATATCTTTATATTATATCATTATTATTATATATTATTTTTTTTTGTTTACTTATTAAACTCTTTAAAGTCTTACTAGTATTTAAATCATAAATAATGTATCAATTATATAATGAGATGTAAATTTGGATGTTATAGATAAGAATTTTACTTATTACCTAGTACAATGATTCTCTTAAGCATTTTTTATATAAAATTAGTATAGTATTGATTTTAGATTTGATGATTATATATATTTTTGTAATAGATCACTTATTTATATTGATATTTAATTAGTCCATCTAGTTAAAGTATTAGTTTTTTAGGAATTTAATATATATATATATAGAGCATTTTATTGTATTATCTTTCCTACCCAGTGCAATGAACGATATAAAGGATTAAGGAATTTTCAAGAAGCTCATTGGGGAACACAGAAGAATATGCAGCTAATGTTTTGGAAAGAAAAGTTGGGAAGTAACTTTAAGAGTTAAATTGTTGTCAATCTAGTTCAAAGAGAGAGGAATTTTAACTCGACTGGCAAATCAATTTGCGCTGTCGTATTTGGGCCTGGATCGGACGGTGGCTGCTTTCCGTCCGTTGCCCAAATGGCTAATTAATTTTTGGAGCCATTGGGGGTGTTTTTAGAGCTCAAATTTGAGCTCTATAAATAGAGAAAATTGATGTATTTTTTAGTTTAACCTTTGCTAAATTTTCCAAAAGATTTCAGATCTCAAAATTCGAGCACTCAAGCAAAAACGGTGCATCCAGGCTCAAAAAGCAAAGCGGCAAGAAGGCTATTGGAATTAGAGGTTTTTCAATTATTTCTCAATTTCTATCCCTCTAATTTGTCGATTGCGTGTGCCTCCTTTTTTCTCCTATTTCTCTTAAGTTTTTTGCCAATCGTTGTACTTTTCGTTTTGGGGCAAGGGCATCCCGGCTGTAGTGCTAAAGCCTCGAGTTTGAGTTGAGCCCGGTAAAAACTCAAGTAGGTTTGGGATTAGCCGTAGTAAAAATCCCTAGTAGTTTTGAGGTGAACCGTACGAAAAACCTCACTTGTAATCGGTGCATTTATTGGATTTTTCCCAACACCGGTTGGGGGTGGCCGTAGACTTGGTTTTGCTAAATAAGGAATGATGAAGAAATTCTAGAGGTTACCATTGCTAAGATTTCAAAGCTTTAAAATCACAATATCGAGAAATTCCAAGTGCATACGGTGCTTCCAAAGTCATAAAGTGAAAGCTTCAAGAAGGAATCGGAAATTGGAGGTTTTTGCTTCAACTATTTTTTCAATCTCTATTTCTCCCACTTTTTGGTATTGTGTGTGCCTCATATTTCTCTTCAAATTGCCTTAAGTTTTGCCAATTTTTTGTATTTCTTTCTTTGGGTTAAGGGCATTCGAATAATTGTACAAAAACAAGGGTTTGAGTTGAGCCTAGAAAAGTAGGTTCGAGATTAGCCATAGGTAAAATCCCTAGTAGGTTTGAGGTGAATCGTACAAAAAACCTCGCTTGTAATTTTGTGATTTTAGTGTTTTTTCTCGACACCTGTTGGGGGTGGATGTAGACTCGATTTTGAGTCGAAGCATCTTAAAAATCTTTTGTGTACTATTTTTCTTATTCTTGCTTAAAAGATTTAATTTTTCATTGAAATCGAAAAATCTAAAGAAAATTTTATTTACCACAATTCACCCCCCCCCCCCCTCGTGGCATTATCTTAAGCACAAAAAAGTTCAATGTTGTTTAATGTGATTTTAGGTCAAGGAGCTAATAGGCTTCAACAATTTCCTCATAGCTAGATCAAGCTTATTAATTGATCTAACTTGACGGTAGGTGCCTTGTACTAAACTCTAGCACAGGGTTCTTGCTGAGCTTCTAAAAGATTTCACAAGCTACAAAGAATGGCCAAGGTTGTTTCATTGGTTAAAGCTGGTAAGGTCAAGCAACCTTATCTAAGCATAAAGCCTAATTAGAATGAGCTTTACATTTTCTTTTTGTCTCTAAAGGGATGGGGAAGGATGGAGGTGAAGGGAGTGCATTACTTGTTTTACATGGTTGTTCATTTGGGGCAGAAGGGAATGGGACATTGTAGTGGTGTCCACATAATCAAGGGACTTCGGGTAGACTAGATTGAATTTACGTTGTTATTTTTTAAATAAAAGTTAGATTGTTTATTATATCAATGAACAGTATTTCTTAAAATCATATTTTTTTTATCAATAGTTAAGAGTGCACAAAATGAACATTTTTACTAATTTGGACTATTACTTTTCCTTTTTTGCACTCAATGAATCATCAATATAAAGTGTAACCACCAAAGTGTATCCTTTGGCATTAGCCACCAAAGGAATTGCTCTATGTCAAATTGTTTTGGGCTATCTTGAGGAGCAAGCAGATCTCCTATTCAATCTCTTCATAAGCAGGAGCAACCTTATTCGACTTGAGGTTTGACTGAAAGCTCATTGGATGCACTACAATAATATGTACTTTACGTAGACACCTTCTTGTCCCAATAACTTTTAAAATGTGGATTGACACTGCCAAACCCAAGTGCAAACTGAGTTGGATGGATAGTGATTGAGAATCTGTAGTCTATTGAGCTTGGTGCATTTTAGCAATTTGATATCAAAAATTTAGAAGGCAAATGCAAAGACAAGTCGAAGACATTAAACTCCAATGGTAGGGTTCAACAGTTATATCAACACAAGGGCAACCCTTTGGATTAAGAAGGCATTTGAGCAAGTTAAGGAGGCCTCTCTAAGTCACTTCCTCTCATTAGCAGCTAAATACTAATGATCTAAAGCCCCTTGAAGGGCGATGGCTCCATTCGAACAGATGTGGAGCACAAGAAAGTGCTTATTTAAAAGCATTTACATTTTAAAATAATTTAATTATTCAATTTTAATATTATTTAAAAACCATTTAAATATTATTCAAATTAAGATTTGTATTCTTATTGATATTGGTCAATTGTCATAGATGTATTTAAAAAATGACAATGTAACCTCTTCATTACATTTCTCAAAAAACATTCTAAATAAATATTATGATATTTCTTGAAACTTTATTAGGTAATGACTAAATAACTCAATTTAAACTAGAATAAATGTGTCACAAAATGAATAATAAATGAACTTTCAGATTAAAAATATATCTAATGAACAATATAAAGTGAGATTCCCATCATTAAAAAGAGCTCAAGAGTACTGCAAATTTAATCTAAGTTTTCAAACTAAAGTTTAATTCAAAAAATTACTATTGCATAGATAATAATTTTTACGTTACCTATGCAGAATAATTTTGACCCCATAAATTGAAAACAAGTAAAATTTCATTTTAAAAAATACTATTATTTTCCACAAAAATTCAGTTATCATTATATAATTTAATCATAAAAGATATTTCATAAGTACTTGTCTATTTACAATAGATTATCATCAATCTCAATTTGACTTAATTCTAATCTAAGATCATCATAAATATGTTTAATTCAAATTTTGAACTTAGCTTGAGCTGTAAATGTGTTTTTGAAATTCTTTATGCTTAAAGTAAACCCACAAGAAGGGGGGGGGGGTGGTGAATTGTGGTAAATAAAATTTTGAGATTTTCTTTCAATTTTTGGTGTAAATTAAAACTTAAACCTTTTAAGCAAGGATAAGAAAGAATAGCAAAATAGTACACAAAAGGTTTTTAAGGTCGTTCGACTCAAAATCGAGCCTACATCCACCAACAGGTGTTGGGAAAAAGCCACTAAAATCACCAAATTACAAGCGAGGTTTTTCTTACGGCTCACCTCAAACCTTCTTGGTATATTACCTACGGCTAATCCCAAACCTACTTGAGTTTTTTCGGGCTCAACTCAAACCTTGGGCTTTTGCATAATTGCTGTTATGCCTTTTCCCTATGGAAACAAATACAAAAGTTGGCAACAATGTATAAACTTAAGACAATTTAAAAGAAGTATGAGGCACACTCGATATAAAAAATATTGCAACGAAAAATTGAAAAGTGGGAGAAATAGAAATTGAAAATTATTAAAGCAAAACCTCTAATTTCAGGTTTCTTATTGTAACTTTAACTTTCTGAGTTTATAAGCACCGTATACACTCGAAATTGCTCAAAATTGTGATTTGAAAGCTTTGAGAACTTAGCAATGGTAACATCTTGTAGTTCTTCATCCATTCTTATTTATAAAGCTTACATTTGAGCTCTAAATCCACTACTAACGACTCTAAAATGAACTAAACGTTTGGGTAATGGACATATAGTAGTGACCGTTCGATTTGAATCTTGAAAAGATTTTTTTGATTGAATCACGATTTTACCTTTCGAGATCAATCCTGGATGTTGGATCTAGGGGGCGTTTATCTAGGCCATTGGATTACGCATAGGTTGTCCAGCATGTATTAGAATAATGTATCCATAACTAACTTGAATTAGAAACTTTCTGTAGTGGTTCCGTGTTCCGGATCGTCTCACAAATTTGCCTTAGGTTCGAAGCTCTTGCTTGTCATTTTACTATTTACTTGCAATATTTTACCTGGCTTAACCTAAGCTGTCGGATCACACCTGCTCTTCTGCCTTCATTCCCAATGAGATGGTAATTTAATCCCATATTGCCCAAATTATGTTGTCATTGCTCTTTATAAGCATTTTGATTCACATGTCTCTCCAGCCATTTTGGGTCGGCTCCTGCTTCCTCGACCAAGACTTGATCACTTGGTCCTGGTTGACTTGATTTCGCACTATTCTGTTCAGCTATCCATGCGGCCTGATTTCTCGCTCTTTCGTTCAACTTCCCTGTGACCTTCTTCCTTCGCGTTCAAGCTACACTCGCCCATTACGGGTCTACCGAATTATTTTTATTTTATTTTTTTAAATCCCTTAGCCTGGATGGACAGGCGATCGAGTCGGGTCGACCAACCCAAATGCTACAGTAAAAAATACAGAGACTAAAGTGGTTTTATAGTGTTTCGTGAGAATTTTTGTGCCAAAATTTTGAACATAACTGTACCAAAATAATTTTATATTATGATAGTATTACATGTGTCCTAAGTGAATATGACAAGAAATTCTGGAAAAATAATTTCTAAATGATTTTTTAAAATAAAATACCATTGTCTATACTTTTCATCAATACTACTTGCCCCAAAACTCAAAATTCAACAGTTATTAAACTTTTAATATTTTCAAATATTAATACTTCTAGTGTGCCACATCATCTCAAAATTTGGACATATCAAATTCAAGAAAAATAAAGAGAAATTTAAGTATAAGACATTTTAATGCATTTCTTTAATTTCCTTGAAACTTGCCATGACTCCAAGAGCCTTGAAGATCACTATTTTAGACATTTAAAGTTCATTGCTTGACTTAATTGAATATTAACACACTTAAAGTAAGCCCATATGGGATATTTATAAACATTTATGCTTGACCCATCAAACACAAGGGTGTAATAGGGGATAAGTTTAAGATGACAATTGGTTTAGATAGTTTAGAAAAGTTAAATGTAATCACATAATATTTGAATAGGAAGTGGCTAATTATAGAAACTCAATATTTTGATTGAGGAGGAGAAAAAAGTAAAAAATATAAGGTATTGAAAAGGACTTAAGGTGCTACAATCTTAATGAAGATGTGTTAAGTACATAAAGTGTAATAGTATCAAAAAGTTTTATATAGTAGACATCATTTGGTGGGGTTAGTGACTATTCTTAGTATTATAGATGATTAATTATTAGTTTTTATGTGATAAGGTAGTTTATTATTGAGGTTCTACAAGTGTATGTATGATTGTATTTTGAACAGTTATTTGATATTTTTTATTTATGAAGTATATGAATATGTATGAAAATTCCTTTTACTTATCTTTCATGCTAATTAATGCATATACTTTATACAAAAAATGTTCACAAGCACTAGAACTTAGCTATGTTTCAGAAGTTGTGTACCATTGTAGGTAATGCCTCTGCACATCTTAAAAAATTATAAAATTTTATTTTTTTTTGTCTTCACTTTATAATTATTATGCTCAAATTTTATTTGTCCTTTTGAAATTAAATGATAATTTTTTTTTCGTATATGGTTGTTTCTTTCTAAGAATTCTTTATCCTTATTATTTATCAAATGTTGTCACATTTAAACAACATATTTTGGCAACACTTTTCAATAATGCATTTCTACTGTAATAGATATACTTAGTAGATGATTTAAATGTGTTTGGCATAAACTATGTATTTTTTTGTTAAGATAATAGTTATTAGATTTTTGTTATTATAAATAGAAGCCAAAAATTGTGTGATTGTACTGAACTAGTTGTCTTCATAGATTGGATTAACATTTGTTGTATATGATTACCTCGTTTGGTGCTACTCTAAGCTTTCTGAAGGAAAGTTAAAATTGAATTAATGTTATGTACTAAATCTAAGAGCTGTTTGGTACCTATTTTGAAAGTTGAGATTATTTTTTATCTTCCTCTTGTGGGTTAATCAATACACTTGACTTATGCAAACACAGCACCAAAAAAATAGTATTATCTGTACGTGCAATTCATCATTTGCTTTCCTTTATGCAGTGGGGTTATGTTGTCATCACAACTCCTAATGGAATATTGAACCACGAGGAAGCTATGAGGTAAAATGTTGGTGGTCAAGTTCTTGGCTTTTTCCACAAAGAGTTAGTTTTTCTTGTGTGTGTTAATGGCCATCAGGAAGGTAAAATCTAGTAATGATGTCATAATTCATTTTGGTCGTCATGTTCTACTTATAAATGAAATGCATGAACTAATTTTTTATTTATTCATCAAAACTGTGTAACACCAAAATGTTGCATTTAATGTGGTTATTATCATTGGTGTGAGGTAAATTATTATGTATATTCCGTATAAGAAAGGTAATGTATTTACATAAAGCAGTTTTACTAGCAAATATTTTGAATAGAAGTGGACTACAAGAAAGTGCTAATTTAAAAGCATTTACATTTTAAAATAATTTAATTATTCAATTTGAATACTATTTTAAAAAATTTAAATATTATTTAAATTAATGTTTTAATTCTTATTGATATTGATCGGGTGCCATAGATGTATTTAAAAAATGACAATGTAATATCTTGATTATATTTCTCAAAAAAATTCTAAATAAATATTATGATATTTTTGGAAACTTTATCAAGTAATGACTAAATAATTTAATTTAAACTAAAATAAATGTGCTGCAGAATCAAGAGTAAATGAACTTTTAGATTAAAATATATCTAATGAACAATATCAAAATGAGATTATCATCATTAAAAAGAATTCAAGAGTAATTTTAACCTCACACTAAAATAAATATATCTAGTGAACAATACCTGTGTAGAATAATTTTAACCCCATACTTCGAAAATAACAAAAGCAAAATTTCATTTAAAAAATACTATTATTTTTCACAAAAGTCAATTAAAATTATATAATTTAATGATAAAAGATATTCCATAAGTACTTATTTGTTTGCAATAGATATTGTGTGGATTTAGTAAATCTAAAAAGTAGAAACTAAAATAAGTTAAATCAATCATCACATATTTTATTAGTAAAACTTAATAATAAAAAGCTAAAGGAGATATTATCAGTCTTAAAAGTTAAAAATCACAAATATCGATATCATGTAAAAACAAATATTGATATGGTACAATTCATTTCTAAATTCTTAGAGACTTGTTAACAAAAATAATAATATTGGTTTTTCAATTCACTCATCTCCTTCATCAAGTGTTATATTATATTGAAGGCTTTGGTGCTCTTTCATTTCTCATGGAACCTCTTCTTCAAAAGATGATCCATTATTATAATGCTAATCAAATTTAATGATTCATAATATAAATTTTTGTAATGAAACCTAATAATTTCTTTCAGATTAAGTGATTAGGAGCTGTACAATCTCAAGGACCAACTTTCATTCTTCTCCGAAGCATGGAAAAGATTAGACAACACTCTTAAGTAACATGGCTTTTACTATATATTTTGTAATTATTGGGATTGATAAAATATAATTAATTATTTGCATAAAATATTTATTCACCTTACTTTTAATATAAGGCACAACAACAAAAGTTTACCATTATTTGAGTGGAAGTAGTTATTTAAAATAATTTAGTTTACAAATTACACATTTTATGACAACCTAAGTCATATATTCATTTCTTTGACCTATCATATCTTTTAGAGACACGATCTTAATAAAAACATATTAATTATTATAGTGTTATTATAGTATGCATTGATGAATAATCTTTATCATTCATCATGACAATAATTTTATATGTTTTCTCACATTATTTGTTGCAACTAATATTGATTTTAAATTTTGTAATAACACGATATTCACATTCTTAGAATTTATTTGAGATTCGTGAAGAAACATATAACTATCATATGAACTCTAATCTTTATAGTAAAAGATACATTTAATATATCAAAATAAACTATAAAAAATGAATTCAATGGTTCAAGAAATTTCATGAGTAAAAGATATATTTTCTTAGAAAATGTGTGGTTATCCTACAATCTATAATTTTTTCTTAAACTTTTTCAACACCATTTATGAGTTACTAAGGAAAATATTCTTTTTTTTAATTTTATTTATTTGAATCAACAAAAAAAATCTTTTTATGCAAATAAAATATGTCTATCCACAAACCATGATACAATTTTGGATTCAAAATTTGGGCAGAATTCAGACGGCTAAACAATTCTGAAATCAGGAACCCTAACACGTGCCACTCCGCCTTTACTTCTCCAACAACAATCACTAACCCTCCTCTCTCTCCACTGTTTGGAATGGAAGGCTTCTATTTCCCCGTGACTATCCCTTCGACGAGTTCTAGCCATCTGAAGCTGTAAGGCATGGAATCTAGTTGGTGTAAAGGGAAACTTGCGAGGTCCAAGTTCACTTCTTGGACGGTAGTCGGGTTGTCGCCAACATCAGATCCTTCATTGAATTCGAGAGGCAGTTCTCCACGAATTCTTCTCAGATTTCCTTATGGACATGCAAGGGTGATCATGCTTCGATTATTTTACACGACCAGGAAAATAGGTAAATCTCCCTTAAACGGTGTTTCTAATCCTTTTCGTCATTGAAGCCTTCCCTTATTGTTTGGCTTCATCCCAGATTAGTGCATCTTTCTATCTGAAGATACAGTGTAGTGATACGATTTCCTGATTTAGCTTTTGGGGGTGTGGTTGCATATAATCTTTCCCTTCGCTTGTTAGTCGTTTTTCTTTAGGGATATTTTTTTTTGAATCAACTAGAAAAAGTTGTTGAATAATTCGTACGTAGTATTTGAGAGAGATAGGTTTTAAGTATGCATTGGCCTCAGGCAATTTTTTTAAGCATTTCAATGATTTTTTTTGCTACGTACATCGATGCAAGGAATGACTGGAAGATATTTTTCAGAGGATTAAGCAGCGGCATAGTAGGGATCAGAATGGCAAAACTGGTTATGAAGATGATTTTTTCGATGGCAGATAGCTAATTAAAAGAAAGATGAGCTGATGCATGATGCTTAATTAGTTTGATCTTATATAGAGTTGTTGTTAAAAGGGATTTAATTTTTTGTTTATTCCCTTTACCATGGTACTCCAGGGGAGGATGACACCTTGATCTGCATTGTAAGCTGCTATGTAGCAGTGAGAAGATCTTGAAAGGTGTTTAAGGATTTGAAATTACAACGAAAAAAATATTGGCTATGTATTTAATATGGATTTGGTAGAGTAATTGTTCTTACAAAGCCTCCACAAGGTGGGCAAGAGATCGTAGAGCTGGTTCTAATGGATTCTTGATGAGAACAATAGTAGTTAATAGTCTAAAAGCCAGCAGGAGTCCATTGATGCTATGTTTTATGTATATTGTAGTACAAATTTTAAATATGTTTTGTAATTTTATAAAAAAATTTTGTATTATAAATATTATTTTAAATATAATAGATATTCCATGCAGTTTGATCTTAAAAAAATGAAACTTTGTAAGAAGGGTGATAAAAAGTTTACATACATAATGAGAAAGTAGGAACATAGCTAATATTTATATTGACATTTTATGTAACATAGATTTAAAATGTTTGTTTGTTAGTCTCATTTTGTTTGGATTATCTATGATGAGATTAACTTCACAAAAAGATCTTATCAATAGAATCATTGAATTCATTTGATGTTTTCTACTAAAGTCATATATAAAATATATGATAATCAAAGTTTTGTCACCACATAAGTTTGCATCGTGCTTCTTTGATCCATTGGCTTTTTGCATGAGAATAGTTTTTTCAAGTATATGGGTAAAGACTCAAGAAGTGAGAACCAACCAAATTGTTATTACATGTGCTAAAAGAGTATGACTGCAAGGAAGATGTACTTGGTTCACTTTGATCAAAAATTATGGAGCATTGTTTGCAATACCAACTACAATACACATGATTAAATTATTGTTAATAATAAAATATTATACTATAATAAAAAAATATAGACTAAGTTAAATCTCAAATTAAATAATATTTTTTTAATCTTAATATAAACTATATTCTTTGAAGTCATCTAGTTCATGGAGATTAAATATAAATATAAATATCATAATACAACAAAATTCGTATCCTCCAATGTCTTCATGATAGTCTTTTTTTCTTTATTATTTTGTAAAATTAAGATTTGAACTAAATTTAACTTTAATTTTCTAAACCAACATCAAATCAAAATATTTGATAGTTAGGTTATATCTATGACTATTATACATAAAATTAAAAAACATTAAATCAACTAAATATTTGTCTTGAAGTTGACCAACGTTCACCCACTTAGTAAACTTGAGATCATATAACAAGGAAAAGGAAATAAAAATAATTGGCAAAGAAGAGAACTTACTCGAAGACTGCTTATCAGAGAAGACATCTTCGCTTAAACACAAAACTTTACTAACTTAAGTGGTTTGATTTTTGAAAGAGATGGTATAAAGGGGGTAGAGAAAATAAGATACGGGAATGGATCAAGTTAACCCTCAACAATCTTATTCAAACAATTTCTATAAAATAACTATAGTTAGAGATAGTCATCCGTATGATTCGCATATTCCTCCTACAAAATATGTCTTCAAAGTGCATATCCTTTCCCCAATATAGGCCCATAATTTGGGTTTCTTGTTTTTCTTTTCAAGAACAATGATCCAACTATATTATTGCTCTACGATTGTAAAAATCTAAGAACTTTAGTATATTCTATAATAACATTTAATTTTGATTCATTTCTTCCCAAAATATTATCAAACAAGTCCCAATTGCTACTTCTTTATTGAAATGAAAACTCTTAAAAGATTAGTTTTGATTTTGACAATTATTTCTTGAAGTTACTTCATCCTTTTTAGCCTCAAAATATCAAAAATTTACTAAATAAATTTTTATAATTCATTTTTATTATCACATAAAATGCATTTAACAAAAAAAACTTTTGTTAAAAAATAATTTTCAAAAGCTCGTCTTTTTTTGTAAAAATCATTATCAAATAAAAACTATTTGAAGAATTCATTATCAAGAGCGCTCAAACCTTAATGCAATTTTAAACTAATCTTTTGACATTAACCGACTAAACCCCCCTTTAATCCCTAATACCATATGCATTTATGTTATGGGTTGCATCTTGCTCATGCCATTTTCCTTACTCTATCTTTCATTGTGCATTGTCTTCCTCACAAAAATGGGGATGTAAAGCCATGCAACAATTCTTCTCTTAGACTTTTACAAAGTGAGAGCAATCATGATGGATAAGAACATGATTGACCATGAGGGAAGAATGCTATAAACCATTTTCACAATAGATTTATATCATAGATTTTCTTGCTTTGCATTTTCCAAATTGCAATCAATGTTGACTTGATTATTGTGCTTTTTTGTCCACTACATTTTGTTACTTCTTTGTCTTTATTCTTACAATGTATCAATTGAAGATTGCTATTGTTGTTGTAGGAATGCTATAATACTAATTTGAGAGTGTTTTGAAAGAGTTTGGAGGACATTTTCCTTTACGCACATTCGTTTGGAGGACATTTTACTTGTTGATTTGAAGGGTTGATTTTTGCGACTTAATGATCTTAATCTACATACATCTATTATTAAGATTTAGAACTTTTTGGAGTACACTTACATTAATATTTTTTGCCTTCTATGGCATAACAATTATATTTTCAAAGGTTTAGAGACATTCCTTCGTGCAATATTGTATGTGAAACTTTTGTTAACATTATATTAATTTGTATTGTAGTATTTTGATTGTTCATATACTACGTGCTTATTTTGTATCTATTGCCTAATACTTATATAACCCTAGCAATAATGATTCCATGAGGTTTTAATTTACCTTTGAGTACTTTTTTTTCTTAAATACTAATCAAGATAAAGAAACAAAGCTTTATGAGACATAAAAATTGTATGAGCCTAGCTACTTATACGTCATTATCCATACATTGCATTAACGTGTTTGTGATATAGACTATTTAAAATCATAGTTTTGCATATGAAGGTTTATTATTAGTGATAAAAATGATTAACATGATTTTCTAATAAATTGTGTGTGTCTATTATCTAACTTTCCAACAATACATTTGTGTATATTACATTCATTAATGTTTAATATAACTTTCTTATGATCATTAATTTGTTAGAGTTTATTATAATTGTAATCATGTATTATATTTATGCAGTTAATAATTAAAGATAAATATATTATGCAAGGTATCAATATTAGCTTTTTAACTATAATTTTGCACTTCTTATTTTTTACAAAAATATCATGTATATTTCTTTTCTGAACCTCTTCAAACGTAACTAAGTTCTCCTTCTATTTTTTTCTCAAACCTAGCCTTGTCATCACTTTACTTCATCCTTATACCCTAAGTCTATTATCATTGTCACTACTTTCAACAATCCAAGGTAATTCCCACCCAAACAAATCTTATTATGTCTACTAATGTTAAGATCATTTTTTTATCTTCTAAGCTCATCTCAAAACTTCTATAGCTATTATATATTCTCATATAATGTACACTTATTTATCAAATGCCAGACAATGAACGTTATTTTGAGCCTTATCCTTCACGTTCTTATATGCACAAAAATATTGATTGAAGATGTTCTTTCCTTTTTTGCTAATAATATATTAAAATTTATGAGCTAACTATGCCTAAAAGGAGCTATATTCTTTTGCTTATCTTGAGCTTACACATGTTATCCTTATTGATGAGATCATAATTATATTTTATTGAACCAATGTCTCGTTTATTTTATAAATGTATCTATATTATTAAAATGTTGACAACCTTAAGTCGTACAAATGAGTAGTTTTTTTTGTAATACAACAAGAAATTGATATAATCAAAATTTAGTTAGAGTAAATAAAATTGTATAAAAATCCTATTTCATTATAATTTTCGATCAAGATTGGGCTAATATACTATATAAATTAATAAGTTTTGTTATGGGTTAGGGCTATTCCAAGATTTTAATTCTTCATAATTTATGTTATTAAAAAACGAATACCACTATAAAAAAATAAAATATTTTTTTCATGCAATCTTCTTCAATAGTAATTTTTTTTTGGCTCAACTAAAAGCACAAAAAAGTGACATCTAACTTGTGGGTTATATTCCCTATTTATGTTTATAATTCAATACCTTTCCATTTAAACAATATCAATAAGCAAAACTAAAAAACTGTACCAAATATTTTATGTAAAATTATCCAAAAATATTCGTATAGTTAAAAAATAAGTTATTTATATTTTTTTTGAAATTAAAGTCATCCAAATTATGTTTTGTTATACCTTTTTACTTCGATATATTTGACATCTATATAAATTAAAATTTATGTAACATCTACTTTGTTTTACATGTGAGTTTGTAATTTCTAGTAAATTGAAAAAATAATTTACATTATTAAATAATATGATATTGAAAGATAACAGTTTTAAACCAACTGATATTTAATCCCAACTCAATTTTAGGTTTTTTTGGATCAAAGGTTAATGGTCAAAGTTGTACATAGTCACATAAAACTAAATTTAAAGAATTTTTATGATAAAATAAAATTGTTATACATAAAGACTAATAATTATATATATGATAATTTCTTTGTTTTTAAAGACTAATCAAATTAATCTCATGTGACACAAATTATCCAAACAATAGTCCAGTTTTAGATACTGAAGAATTTTATAGTAACACTATAAAGTTTATTTAAAATCTACATGATTCGCATAATTATATTTCCATAATCAAATAATAAACTCATTATTTTCTGTAAGGCTTAACTAAATATCCCTTTAACAAAAGTCACCTCCTTTTCCACCCACCTCAGTTACCCTAAAGCTTCAGCATCCATCACTTCAGCAACTCTTCTTCTTCCATATATGTAGTAGTCTTTATCCTGTCCATCACTTCAGCAAATTTTCTTCTTCCATATATGCAGCAGTCTTTATCCTATCCATCACTTCAGCAACCCTTCTTCTTCCATATATACAGTAGTCTTTATCTTGTCCATCACTATTCTTCCCTCTTCTCTTTCCCTCTGCCATTTCTCTAGAGAGCCTACACACAATGGGGAAGCACTACCTCTGGGCTCATCTATGATAGGGGAAGTCCCCGTGGTAGAAGGAGAAGAGAGTGCATCTCCATCTGTAAGGAAAGTAACGCCAATTGTTTGTCCAATCTAGCTACAATGGGAGTTAGTTGTGACTACGCATCTTCCATCATTTTATGTGCCGAGGATAACAACAGCATCCTTATTTTTGATGAGGACGAGGAGCTGGGCATCAATCGAAAAGCTCAATGGAGTGGGCTCAGAAAAACATGCGAGAAAAAGACTTCTTTTTCTGGGATTCCTTCTTTCTTTGCTCATCGCACTCCAAAGAATGCCTATTTGCGTTGCTAAAGAAAGAATCTGAGCTTACTCTGACAAAGGAATATGCCTAGCGGTTGATGAGAGGGCCTTTGGACATATCCATAACAAAGAATGTCGTCGATTAGATTATGAAGGTGGATTCTGGTTTATATTATCCCCCTTTTTCTATTATTTTTGTCTTCTTCGACGGTTACAGTTCCTCTATGTTAGTATTTGTTAGCATATTCTACACATGATTTACCTTTCAGTTCGCTTCAATCTATGAAATGAAGGGAACTTGAATGAGTTGCAATTACCATTCAGTGAAAATGACTCGGGGTTGGGCACCAATCATGTCAAAGCGTTCTACCAAGCAAATTAAATCAATTTGTTCTAAGTCGGCATGTAATCTAGAAAGGGTTGTTGAACAAAGTGTTAAACGAACACAACCTACTAAATGTGTTTCCAGGTCTGTAGGTCAACAATTTTTTGAGACAGCTCAGTCATAGTCGAATCGATTGAAGTCACAGAAAGTGAGTCGATCTTCAAGGGATGGTGAATTCATAATCAAATGTCCTTCTTTTGATGTTTTTGATTCCTGACTTTTGCTACCAAAGCAAAGGGGATGGGTAGGGAAGAGAAATAGCACGAACGGTATAAAAAGAAGCTTTTCTTCAATTCCTTAGAATGAATCTTTGCACTAGTCCAAAGGTAGTTTAGTTTGAGAGGGAGTTAGCTCAGTGATCAAGGAGGAAGAAGAAGAAGAAGTGGAAGATGATGAAGAAGAGGAAAAAGAAGAAGAAAATGCTAACAAAGAAGATGAAGAAGAGGAAGACGAAGAAGAATTGGACGAAGAGGAAGTATAAGAGAAATAAAAGGAGAAGAATAGAAGAAGAAAAAAGTTAGAAGAATAATAAGAAGAAGAAAAGGAAGAAGAAGAAAAAAGTTAGAAGAATAATAAGAAGAAGAAAAGGAAGAAGAAGAAAAAGAAGAAATTAAAGAAGAAGAAGAAGAAGAAGAAGAATGGGAGGAAGAAGAAGAAGAAGAAGAAATAGAATAAGAAAAAGAACAAGAAAAAGAAGAAGATGAACAAGAAGAAGAAAAGGAAGAAGAAGATGAAGAAGAAGATGAAGAAGAAGGAGATGAAGAAGAAGTGGAAGAAGAAGAAGAAGTAGAAGAAGAAGAAGAAGAAGAAGAAGAAGAAGAAGAAGAAGAAAAAGAAGTAGAAGAAGAAGAGGAAAAAGAAGAAGAGGAGGAGGAGGAAGAAGAAGAAGAAGAAGGAGAAGGGGAAGGTGAGGAAGAAGAGGAGGAAGAAAAAAAGACGATGACAAAGAAGAAGAAGAAGGTTAAGAAAAAGAAGAACTGGAAGAAGAGAGAAGAGCAGGAAGAAAAAGAAGAAGAGCAAGAAGATATGAATTACAGATTAGGGGTTAGGGTTTAGGGTTTAGGGATTAAGGGGGGAGAGATTTGGAATTAGTGATTAGAGAATATGGATTATAGTTTTGTGAGAGTGGGATTGGAGAATAGGGATTAAGTATTAGGGATTAAGGGTTTGGGATTAGGGAGGGAGTGATTAGGTATTATTTTAGTGAATTTGGATGAGGGATTAGGTCCTATTTAGTGGCAATAAGGGATTAGGGTGCAGAGTATGGAATAGGGAATAAGTATTTGGTATTAGGAATTTTAGATTAAGGATTATAGATTTCGCATAAGAGATTAGGGATCAAAGATTAAGGAATTGATATGAGGTAGGGATTTAGGTTTAGGGAAAAGGAAGAACAAGTAGAAGAGGAAGAAGAAAGAAGAAGAAGAATAGAAGAAGAAGAAGAAGAAGGAGAAGAAGAAGAAGAAGAAGAAGAAGAAGAAGAAAGAGAAGAAAAAGACAAGAAGAAGAAGAACAGGAAGAATTATATCTAGAAGAAGAAGGAGAAGAAGAAGATGAAGAAGAAGAGAAGGAGAAGAAGAAGAAAACGAACAAAAAGAGGAAGAAGAGGAAGAAGGAGAAGAAGAAGAAGAAGTGTTGGAAGAAGATGAAGAAGAAAACTATGAAGAAGAAGAAGAAGAGAGAAGAAGAAGATGCAAGAGAAGTAGAAGAAGAAGAAGAAGAAGCATAAGAAGAAGAAGAACAAGAAGAAGAAGGGGAAGAAGAAGAAGACGAAGAAGTCGAAGAAGAAGAAGAAGATGAAGTAGTAGTAGAAGAAGAAGAAGAAGGAGAAGAAGAAGAAGAAGAAGAGGATGAAGAAGAAGAAAAGGAAGTAGAAGAAGAAGAAGAGGAAGAAGAAGATGAGAAAGAATAAGAACAAGAAAAAGAAGAGGAAGAAGAAGATAGAAGAAAAAGGGGAAGATGAAGAAGAGGAAGAAGAAGTAGAAGCAGAGGAAGAAGAAGAGGAAGAAGAAAATAAGAAGCCGCATAAGAAGAGAAAGAATAGAAATATGAAGAAGAAGAAGAAGAAAAAATGGAAGTAGAAGAGGAGAATGAAGACGAAGAGGAGGAGCAACAAGAAGAAGAAGATTAAGTAGTAGAATAAGAATTAGAAGAAGAAGAAAAAGATGAAGAAGAAGTAGAAGAACAAGAAAAAGAAGTTGGAGAAGAAGAAGAACAATAAGAAGAAGAAAGAGAAGAAGAAGAATAATAAGTAGTAGTAGAAGAAGAAGAAGAAGAAGAAGAAGAAGAAGAAAAAGAAGAAGAATAAAAGGAAGAAAAATGGAAAAGAAGAAGGAAAATAAGAAGAAGAAGAAGAAGAAGAGGAAGAAAAGGAAAAAGAAGAAGTCAAAGAAGTAGAAGAAAAGGAAGAAGAATAAGAAAAAGTTGAAGAGGAAAAAGGAGCAAAGAAGATGAAGAAGAAGAAGAAGAAGAGGAGGAGGAAGAAGAAGTTGAAGAAGAAGAAGATGATGAAGTAGTAGAATAAGAAAAAGAAGTAGAAGTGGAAGAGGAAGAAGAAGAGGAAGAAGAAGTAGAAGAACAAGAAGATGGAGAAGAAGAAGAACGAGAAGAAGAAAAAGAAGAAGAATAAGACAAAGAAAAAGAAGAAGAAGAAGAAGAGAAAGAAAAGGCAAAAGAAGTAATCAAAGAAGAAGAAGAGGAGGCAGAAGAATAAGAAAAAAATGAAGAGGAAAAAGTAGACAAAGAAAAGGCAGAAGAAGAAGAAGAAGATATAGTAGATGAACAAGAGGAAGAAGGAGAAGAGGAATTAGAAGAAAAGGAAGAAGAAGAAAAAGAAGCGACAGAAGAAGAAGAGGAAGAAGTGGAAGAAGAGGAGGAAGAAGAAGAAAAATAAAAAGATGAGGAAGAAGAAGTGGAGGAAGAAGATGAAGAAGAGGTAGAAGAAGAAGAGGGCGAAGGGAAGAATTATAGGAAGAAGTAAAAGAAGAAGAAGAGGATGAGGAAAAAGAAGAAGAAGAAGAAGAAGAAGAAGAAGAAAAAGAAGAAGAAAAAGATGTAATAGAAGAAGAAGACAAAAGAAGAGAAGAAGAAGAAGAAGAAGAAGAAGAAGAAGAAGAAGAAGAAGAAGAAAAGAGGAAGAAGAAAGAAGAAGAAAGAAAGAAGAAAGAAGAAGAAAGAAAGAAGAAGAAAGAAGAAAGAAAGAAGAAGATAGAAAGAAGAACTAAGATGAAGAAAGAAAAAGAAAGAAGAAGAATGAAGAAAGAAGAAAGAAGAAGGTAGAAAGAAGAAAGTAGAATGAAATAAGAAAAAGGATGAGGGAAGAAGGAAGAAGGAAGAAGGAAGGAGGATACAGGAAGGAGGAAGGAGGAAGGAAGTGCGAAATAGAAAGAACAAAAAAGAAAAAGTATAGAAGAAAGAATGAAGAAAAATGAAGAAGAAGAAAAGAATGAGAAAAAGAAGAAGAAGAATGAATGAATGAATAGCAAAAGGAAGAGGAATTAGAAACAAAGCCAGAAAGAATAAGAAAAAAGAAGAAAGAAGTAGAAAGGAGAATAAAGAATAAAAAAGAAAGAAGAAAGAAGAGAAAAGAAGAAATAAGGAAGAAGAAGGAAGAAGGAACAAGGAAGAAGGAAGAATGAGGAAAGAAGTAAGAAGGAAGAAGAAATAACTAAGAAGGAAGATGGGAGAAGGAGGTAGGGGGAAGGAACAAACAAAAAGGAATATTGAAGGAGTAGGAAGAAAGAAGAAAGGATAGGGAGAAGGAGAAGGAGAATAAGAAGGAGGAGGGGTTTTGGAGGAGAAGGAAAAGAAGAGTGAGAAGGAGAAGGAAAAGGACAATTAAGAGGAGGATGAGAAGGAAGAGGAAGAGGAGGAGGAGGAAATGGAAGAGGAAGAGAAGATGAAGGAGATGAAAAAGGAGAAGCAGAAGGAGAAGAAGAAAGAAAGCATGGAGAAGGACATAGAGAAGGGGAAGGAGAAGGAGAACGAGAAGGAGAAAGAGAAGAAAGAGAAGGAGAAGGAGAAGAAAAAGAAGAAGTAAAATAAGAAGAAGAAGAAGAAGAAGAGGAAGAAAAATATTGAAAAAATAAAGAAGTATGATAGAAGAAGGAAGAAGGAAGGATGAAGGAGGAAGAAGGAAGACAGAAGTAGTAAGAAGAATGAATGAAGAAGAAGAAGAAGAAGAGGAAGAAGATGAAGAAAAAGAGAAAGAAGAAGAAAAAGAAGTGGAAGAAGGGGAAGACGAAGAGGAAGAGGAAGAGGAAAAAGTGAGATGGAAGAAGGTAGAAGGAAGAAGGAAGAAGGAAGCAAGAAGGAAGAAACAAGAAGGAAGAACGAAGAAGGACGAAGAAATTAGAGAGGTGAAGGAAGAAACAAGAAAGAAGGAATAAAAAATAAGAAGAAGAAGATGAAGAAGAAGAGCAAAGTGTAGGAGAAGGACAAGGATGAAATGGAGTAGAGGAGAAGGAGAAGAAGAAGGAGGAGGAGAAGGAGAAGGAGAATGAGAAGGAGAAAATGAAGAAGAATGAGAAGAAAAAGAAGAGGAAGAGGAAGAAGTGGAAGAAGATATAGAAGAGGAAGAACAAGAATAAGAACAAGTACAAGAAGGAGAAGAAGTCATATAAGAAGAAGAAGAAGAAGATGATGATGATGAAAAGGAAGAAGAATTAGCAGAAGAAGAGGATGAAATAGATGAAAAAGAAGAACAATTAGAAGAGTAAGAAGTAGAAGAAGAAAAAGAAGCAAAAGTAGAAGAAGATGGAGAAGAAAAAGAAGAAGAAGAGGTAGAATTAGAAGAAGAAGAAGAAGAAAACGTAGAACAAGAAGAAGGCATGGAATAAGATGGAGAAGAAGAAGAAGAAGAAGAAGAATAAGAAGAAGAAGGAGAAGAAGAAGAAGAGGAAGAAGAAGAAGAAGAAGATGGTGAGGTAGAAGATGATGAAGAAGATGAAGAAGAACAAGAAGAAGAAGAAAAGGAAAAAGAAGAAGAAGAAAAAAAGAACAAAATGAAGAGGAGGAGGAGGAAGAAGAAGAAGAAGAAGAATAAAAAGAAAAAGAAGAAGTAGATAAAGATGTAGAAGAAGTAGAAGAAGAAGAAGAAGAAGAAGAAGAATATGAAGAAGCAAAAGTCGAAGAAGAAGAAGAAGAAGAAGTGGAAGAAGAAAAAGAAGAAGAAGAAGAAGTAGAAGAAGAAAAGGAAGAAGAGGTGGAGGAAGAAGAAGAATAATAATAAGAAAAGGATGAAGACGAAGGAGCAGGAGATGATGATGATGATGATGAAGAAGATGAAGAAGTAGAACACGAAAAAGATTTGGAAGAAGAACTAGAAGAAGAACTGGAAGAAGAAGAGGAAGAAAAGGGTGAAGTAGAATAAAGAAAAAGGAAGAAGTAAGGAGAAGGAAGAAGGAAGAAGGAAGAAGTAAAAAGGAAGAAGTAAGAAGGAAGAAGGAAGAAGTGGAAGAAGAAGAAAAAGAAGAAGATGAAGAAAAAGAGAATGAAGAAGAAGACATAGATGAGGAAGAAGAAAAAGAGGAGGAGGAGGTGGTAGAAGAAGAAGAAGAAGAAGAAGATCATGAAGAAGGAGAAAGAGAAGAAGAAGGAGATGAAGGAAAAAGAGAAGGAGAAGGAGAAGGGAAAGGAGAAGAAGGAGAAGGAGAAGGGAAAGGAGAAGAAGGAGAAGGGAAAGGAGAAGGAGAAGGAGACGAAGAAAAGGGAGAAGGAGAAGGACAAAGAGAAGGAGGAGGAAGAGAAGGAGAAAATGATGGAGAAGGAGAAGGAGAACAAGAAGGAGAAGTAGAAGGGAAGAAGAATAAGAATAAGAAGAAGAAGAAAGAGAAGAAGAAGAAGAAAGAGAAGAAGATGAAGAAGAAAAAATATAAGAAGAAAAATTAGGGTGAGAGTGGAAGAAGAAAAAGGAGAAGAAGAAGAAGAAGAAGAAAATAAATAAGAAGAGGAGGAAATGGAAGAGGAAAAAGTTGAAGAAGAAGATGAAGAAGTGGAAGAAAAAAAAGGAGTAGTAGAAGAGGAACGAGAAGAAGTAGATGAAAAAGAAGTAGTAATAGTAGTAGTAAAAAAAGAAGGAGAAGAAGAAGAAGAAGAAGAAGAAGAAGAAGAAAAAGAAAAAAAAGAATTGTAAGAAGAAGAGGAAGAAAAACATCAAAAAATTAAGAAGGGAGTTCTTTGTGATGACCCAATATCCAATAAGTATCTTAAACATGCTACACATTCCAATGGAACTATATATTCATATAACATGAGGATAATGTTTTAAGAAAATGAAGTTCTTTGTGCTTAAGACAATCCCACAAGAGGGGGGTGAATTGTAGTAAATAAAATTTTCTTTCGATTTTTAGTTTCAATTAAAACTTAAATCTTTTAAAGAAGAATAAGAAAGAATAGTACACAAGATTTTTAAGGTGGTTTGACTCAGAATCGAGCCTACATCCACTCCCAACTGGTCTGAAATGAATTTCTCGTTTGGGTAACAGACATAAAGCAGTCACCGTTCGATTTTGAGCTTGAAATGGATGTCTCTGATTGAATCTCGAATTTACCATTTGAAATCAATCCAGGCTATTGGATCTAGGTGGCCTTGATCTAGGCCATTGGATGGCTCGTTCATTGTCCTACATGTATTAAAATAATGTGTCTAGAAATAACCTAAAATAGAAACTTACTTAGTGCATGCCTTCAATTTCCATGAAGCTTGCCATCACTTCAAGAGTCTTGAAGACCACTATTTTAGACATTTAAAATTCATAGCTTGATTTAATTGAATATTAACACTTTCACTTAAAGTAAGCCCATATAAGATATAAATATTTATGCTTGACTCATCAAACACAAAGCATTCTCTCTACTTTCTCAACTACAAAAAACATTAATTATATGATTCCCCCATCATGTTGTTTAATTGGCATCTCACTAAATCATTGTTATTAATTCTTCACTTATTGTATTATATGGCCTCTCCATCAAACTGTATGATTCCTTCAACTCCCTATATATGGTTATCAAAAGCCCATCTTACTCTTTGACCTCTATCTTATCATATTGTATGAAAATCCCATGGTACAATATGATCACTCCAACTATGATATGATGACATTGTTGGACCACACAATAAGCTTTCTTCTTGAAACTACTTAACTCTAATTGCATTATATATTCTCTTAATTGTATGATATGTTTATTAACTCCCTAAAAAAATTATTGGTAATCATATTGTATATTGAGTCTAATCATATAGTAGACTCACCCCCAAAATAAACCATAAGGCATAAATTCAACTATATTTTACTATAAGACAACTCTGAACCCCCATAATTAACTATCATAGCATTCTTGTACAGTAAAATAAAACCTCTAATTCCATTATAAAAATGAATAAATTCAATAAAAAATATAATTTCAACTTTTTTTTGCCTTATTTTCACTCATTGTAGTAGCTTTCTAGTTTGTTCTTCCCTTTCTTTATTCTTATAGTACTAGTAAATCTCATTTCTATCTTCCTTGCTGCTCTTCTTATGACCAACACAATTCTTTTCTTCTCTTTCTTTTTGTCCTCTTGAATTGAAAATTTCTTCTTCCCTCTTCTTTTTATTCTCTTTTTCTCCTTCTCTCCCTCTATTTTTCTTTCATTAGCCACATCTCTAAACTACTTAAAACTTTTAGTAATAACTTATTTAACACTAATCTTGTTAAACATAATTGGCTTAAATTAAAAAGTATTATTTGCCATTTAAATATTCATTATATATATATGTATTATTCAAAAAATTGTAATTAATTATGTAGGTCATAAAACATTATTAGCACACTACAATTATATTCTGCAAAGAGAGTTCTCTTTAGTTATATGCTTTAATACAATTTTATTACAGTAAATCTTCATTTTTGAGTTGCTTAAGTGTTCATTATTGCTAATGAGAAGTTTTGTTATTTGATAAATCTTGAAGGAACCTATTGAGAATTAGATCATAACTTAGATTTATATGTAATTTACTCTTATATTTATGTATAACATGATATATTATTGTTAGTTAGTATATTGGAAGTAACTTGTTATTTTATGGTAAATCTTCATTTTTTAGTTGCTTAAGTGTTCATTATTGCTAATGAGAAGTTTTGTTATTTGATATGGTTGTTGACATTACTAAGTTTTTAAGCAAACATACTGCATAATTTATCTCTTTCTTAATCTAATCTCCATTATTGAATAAATTAATACACTTAAGCTAGATTAAGTCTAGCTTTGGAGTGTGAGGCACTACCAAATGACACTTAGGCTTAGCATTGGAATTTAATGCTTGCTTATTCACATGCTTTAATTATTTATGGAAATTAGTTTATAGTTTTGCATAATAATATTTGAATTTCTAGTCTGCTCTTTAATTTTCCCTATTATGAATTTTTTTCTTTTTACTTAACCTTCGAGCATAAACTTCTCTCTTTAACCAAGCATTAACATATGTCTATAGTTAAACAATTGCTTTTGGTTGGTCTGCTTTAGATGGATCAAGCATAGTGCATGTTTCTGGCAAATTCGTTTTGCCAATTTGCATATCTAGTTGGAGTTACTTAGAATTTTTTTTATTTAAAATACTTCTATTTAATTATTGATTGAATTTCGATGAATATTCTACAAGATTTTATATTTCACTTGACCTTTATCTCGAGTACAGCTTTCTAGTTGATATTATGTTTTTTTAGTAGCTCTAACTCATTTCTCTATGATTTTGTAGTTTCCTGATAAAGTTTGATCATATTATCAAAAGGAGCAGCAATAGAGCAAGGAATACAACTAAATAATATTCAGGAAAGAAGGATGCATAGAAAGAAGGAAGATTCGATGTTAAAAAGCACTCTTGCATAATAGATAAAAAATGCATGGATTAAACTTTTTTTGTCTGACTTTTAGATTATTTATTTCAATTACAGAAAATAATTATTTACAAACACTAAATTTGGTCATTGCCTCCTTGATTGGAGGTTCTTGATTGCAGGCTTGTGTTGAGTTTCATGCTGGGAAGAATGAAGATCAGTATTAGAAAGCAGTAGAGTCATATAAGAGATCTTTAGACTATTACAAGGTCAGTTTAAGCACTTCTTATGATGCCCAAGCATATAATAAAATTATTTTTGTGCATTGAGTTTTTTTTCTCGAAGATTCCAAACTCAATATTATATAACAAAAATTAAATACTATTTAGGGCATGCTTTACTAGTGTTTAGGTTAAGTTTTTTTGTGACTTGGAAGTTGAGTTCAATTCATGAAACCTCTATGTTATTTAGGGTAATGCATGTCTGAAACAGCTTCTTCTTATATTCAATTTTTTGGGAGCCTATATTATTCCCTTCTATTTGGTGTTTTTCTATTGAAATGTGGCAAGATGAGTCATCTTATGTCCTCTTGAGCATATATTTGGTTTGTTGTATTGTGGCATTTCAAGAATTTAATCACTAATGTGGTGTTAATTTCAGTGAAACTTGAAAGTGCCAATTTATGTTTGCAATTGGTATGTAGTGACATGTAGTTGGTACTTTAATGTATATGTATTAGTACTTCCATGTTTATTGTGATATGCATTGCACTGATTTGAATTTTTTTAGTCAGGCAACTCTTTTAACTAACTGATTGTCATATTGACTAGAAAGCCCTAAGAGCTTATCCTAATTGTCCTGGAGCTGCAAGGCATCGTATAGTTTATTGTAGATACAGACTTGGTCAACTTGACAAAGCTCGACAAGCCTTTCATCGAGTGCCTAATGTAAGTTAGTTTTAATTTATAGTACAAATTTCATGACATGCATTATATGTTCTTATATTTCTCTTTTATTTGTTTCCATTTTGTAGTTAGATCCAAAAAAATATTGATGCTCCTCTGGCTCTTGGAATTATGGAATTGCAAACAAATGAAGATGAGATTGTACTTGCAGTTCATTTTTTTTGTTTCTTCATTTTTTTTGTAGTTGATTGTATTCAAAAAGGAATACTGAAGATGCAAAGAGCTTTTGAAATATATCAATATTATTCAATGGCATTAATTCATTTGGCAAATCATTTCTTCTTTACTAGTCAGCATTTTCTTGTTGAACGTTTAACTGAGACAGCACTGTCTGTAATTAATCATGGGTTGATGAGAGCTCATTCCTACTACAATTTCGTAAGATCGTATCACAGCAAGGTATAAACAATCCCTTATCTGTGATGTTTATATTATCAACCATTCTTGTTTATACTCTTAACATGATGCTTGATCATTGGTCCGATTGATTGAGTGCTTCTGTACTCTAGCATACAATATGCTCTATTTCTTTTTGTTTTTCTTAAATATTGTTGTATTTGATTACTTATTTTGGGTGATTTTGACAAGGCTAGGTGGTATAACATGGCATCTATCAAAGAAATTAACAAGCCTCAGGAGTTGCCATTTTATGGTTTGTTCATATATCCGCTCGCTACTTTTTGTCTTCGGCAGTGTTATATTTCTGAAAGAATTGTGTACATGGAAAAATATTGCATGCTATTAAAATTGCTTAGGATATTCAAAATTATACATTTTGTGGAATTGTATTTAACTATTTTTTTAATGAGGTAATTTTATCATGACCTGCTTTGGAGATGGAAATTTCCATTTTAGGCTTTCTTTGATGTTTCTTTCTTGTCATTCTTTGGGAGTGATCTCATTTAAATGGTCGAAATAAGAACAATCAAAACCCCTTTGATGTATTAAAGTTTATTTTACTTTTGAGTTGAGAACATACAGTGATATTTGACCCATCCAAGTTGGTCTGGCATTTTTAAAAGCAATTTACTGAACTTCATTAGTTAATAAATGATAATCATGTGTTGTGTTTAGGTGCACATCCAAAGCAAGCTCAGCAAGAAGGAGAGAGTAGCTCTCATTCGAGCAGGCAGAGGGGATAGAGAAAAGTACAAGGCTAAAACTGTTGTGAAACAAAAATGTTATGTCATAGTTACATTTGCCATTTTTAATTACCAGAGCATCATTTTTTTTTGTTTTGTTATGTGATTTTGTTTTTTCAAAGCTTATTTTATCTGGGTTGGCTTGAGATAAATTGCTATTATTGTTTAACCGAACTGGTGGGCTAAGCAAAAGGTAGAACCAGCACTCGAAGGCAATGTCGCAGGCTGCCAAAAGAGTAAGAGCAGCCATTATCGTCGCTAGAAAAAAGGTGGCAAAGCCAAGGTGGTAAGCAGTTTAGGGGAAGGAAAGCATGCATGCTCGCTCGAGAATTCTTCGCTCCTAGCATCAAAAGGTCCACCTATGCCGATGTGATCACATGCCACCTTTATTCCTCCTCAAGCACAAGAATCAGGTGCACAAGCACTCACGCTATCTAAGACAGAGATAGATATGTGATCCATTCTATAGGTTCGATCAGCATCAGCCTGCACGCCTTCCCCTCAACCTCATCATCACTGTTCACATCGACGTCAAATTCTCTTCATGCTGTCGGATGAACTGTAACATATCATAGCAAGCGTGCCAGTAAATCAGTGGGCTCACTCCTCCCATGGTAGCCATTAACTTTGGTCGCATCAACACAAGATACAGCATATAGTCGGATAGGCACTTGCATGCCTGCTTACCAGATCAAGTGCTCTTCTGTGCTATTAACCCCTTAGACTGTGGTTGTGGTTCATGATGATGATGCAACAGGTGTAGCTCCTAGGGCTTCCAGCCATAGCTGTGTCGCAATCTGCGACAAGAACTTGCTGATCTACTGAGACCAGAACATAACATAAACAACAATATTGAAGTCGTAGGTGAGGGCAAGAAGCTGTCCAGCACACAACTCATATTCCTCCATGGAATGGGTGGTGATGGTGTTTGGGCCACCAAGGTGATGCCGAAGGAAAGGCGCCCATAATGCGAGGATGGCGTTGTTGTTGTTGTTGTCCATGATGCTGCTTAGCTGGCCAAGAACGAAGTCAGCAACCCAGTTGGCCAAGAGATAGTTGCTCCAAACAGCCATTCTTATCCATGTTCTCGATGCAAAGGTCTTTCTCAAATGTCCAAGGAAGATGAGCAATATTTGTATCGCGATGCTTATGATTATCAAAATACGTACTTCCCACTTGCTCCAGAGTTTCTTATATTTTTTCGGAATATCCATTAATTTTGTGTCTTCAGTGAGATCAACTGATTGCAGAAAGTAAAAATAATTTAACTTTCTACATTCTTTTTGATCTCCATGGTCCATTTTCCAGCCTACATCATTTCCTCATCCATATATTCTAAATCTTAGCTGAAGGGAACCCACAGGTGAGTGTGAATATATATTTGATGGGGAACCCAAGCAAGTTTGGAGCAACAGCCAAAACATGATCAACTTTCTCGAGTCAAAACAGCATGAAATATATATTTGTTTAGGGGGCACGTCCGATTTATGATTGACACACAAAGGTTAAATAAATTCCTTACTTGTGTGGGAGACCACTAGATAGTTAACATCCTTTCCTTGATGCCTTCTCACAGTCATTCTAACATTGGGTTAGCCGTAGAGCGGTTTTACATAAAACATATAATGCAATGAATTTAATGTATAGTATGCTATTAAACAATTTACAAAACATATAATACACCAAGTACAAAATATGGCATGCTAATACTATAACCGGGGGAAAAACAAAGATGATAATTTGAGTGAAATAATTATAAGAAATATGGTGTGTGTGTGTGTGTATGTGTGTCTATATATTAATATATTAAAAAAAAATTTGTGATAAATTTGAATATTTATATTTGTAAAAAATAAAAAAATAATTTAAAAAAAGTGTTTTCGTCCTAAATTCAATAAGTAAAATTTGTAATAATGATATATGCACAATACTAATTTAATATATAAAATGTTTCATAATTAAGATATTTTTGCATACTATTTATTATTTTTTACTCTTACATAGAATATGATTTTTTAAGAGGTTGATTATTATTTTATTAGTATATCATTTTATATTTTAATAATATTTATATTTCATGATATGTGTTTGATATATGTTCTTTCATGAAATAATGCATGCAAAAATAGAATTTTGCTATTATCATATCTTAAAATTTTGCTCTATAAAATATATTACAAATCTTGAGATTTGTTTGATATAATTATAATTATGAGAATATAAATAATAATAAAATTATTATTCTTTAAATAATACATTTATTAATTAAAAGAAAATATTAATAATTTTATTTTGAGAAGTGTGTCATATTTTTAAATAAAAATAAAATTTTATTAAAACATATAATTAAAAAGAACTCTCTTTGAAGATTATAATTATAATGTGCTAATAATGTTTTATGACATATATAATTAATTACATTTTTTTGAATAATATATATGTATATATTATGAATATTAAATGGCAATAATACCTTTTAATTTATGCCAATTATCTTTAATAAGATTAGTGTTAAATAAGTTAATCCTAAAAGTTTTAGGTTGTTTGGAGATGTAGCTAATGAAAGAAAAATGAAGGGAGAGAAGGAGAAAAAGAGAAACTAAAGAGAAGAGGGAAGAAGAAAGTCTCAATTCAAGAGGACAACAAGAAAGAGAAGAAAAAAAATCGTGTTGGTCATAAGGAGAGCAGCAAGGAAGATAGAAAGAAGACTTACTATTACTATAAGATTCAAGAAGTGGAAGAACGTACTAGATAGCTATTACAATGAGTGAAAATATAGCAAAAGAGGTTGAAATTATATTTTTTATTGAATTTATTCATTTTTATAAAGGAATTAGAGGTTTTATTTTATTATACAAGTTAAGAATGCAATGATAATTAATTATGAGGGCTTAGAGTTGTCTTATAGTAAAATATAACTAAATTTAGGCCTTATGGTTTTGTTTAGAGGTGAGTGTACTATATGATTAGAATAATATACAATATGATTACCAATAATGTTTTTAGGGAGTTAATAAACATATCATACAATTAGGAGAATATTTAATACAGTTAGAATTAAGTTGGTTATAGAATAATGGTTATTATGTGGTCCAACAATGTCATCATATTATAGTTTGAGCGATCATACTGTACCATGAGCTTCTCATACAATATGATTAGATAAAGGTCAAAGAGTAAGATGGGATTCTGATAACCATATATAGGGAGTTGAAGAAATCACACTGTTTGGTGGAGAGGCCATATAATACAATAAGTGAAGAATTAATAAAAAATTTTAGTGAGATGCCAATTGTACAACACGATGCGGGAATCATATAGTTGATTCTTTTGTAGTAGAAGAGAAAGTACAAAGAATGCTTTGGGTTATATAATCTAATGGAATTTTAGATATTTTCATTATTAAAGATTATATAGTAACTCATGTGCATGCATCTATGACTTGTAGAAAAACTAAAAGAAAAGGAAAGTGGATTAAGAATCTTCACCTTGAATTTAGGTAGAAAAGTTTGATAATTGTAATATAAATATAATATTAAATTAATATATAATTTATTCTTAAATTAAGATATCTTATATGCCATTTTATATTATGTATTTTGATGTATGACATAGTTATCTTTATAAGTATTGATATTACATTGTCTCATAGTTTTTAAATTTCTATGGATCTTTTATATGTTTATTTTATGATAACATATATACATTAAATCATATAGATAGCATGAGAACTTGTTTATATTAGAAATATAATATATAAATTTTATTTTTAATTTATGGCATGATATTTAAAATAAGTTTAGATTAACTAAAATTAAATAAAAAATAATATTGAGTTTTCTTGAAACATTATCCTCATGTTAAATGAACATATAGTTTCATTGGAATGTGCAAGGTGTGCAAGATACTAATTGGATGGTGGCTCATCAAATAATTTAGTATCATTAATACTTTGTGTTTGGTGGCTTAGGTATTAGTTTAAGACCTTGTACCTAACTGGATAATTTGGATAATATTATAAGTATTTTGTTTTGGAAAATAAAACTATTATTTTATATTAAATGTTATGGAAGAGATTGTTATACTCTTTTATCCAAACTAGATAAGGTTATCTTGACAATCAAGTATGTTATCCATATAAGTGTCAAATATATGACCCTTAATAACCAACTTCTATAGGATATTGGATGCTTTAGATTACTTAATCAAATAGCTTAGTTAATGTGTCTAATAATTGAATCCATTATTAATCTCAATGTATGAGTAGTTTCATTATTAATCATCTTTGTCTCTTTGCAACACATGTACAATAATGTAATCATGTTGCTTGATTTGCATATGGTTGGAGCATAGTTGTGGTGACCAAGCTTGCCTTTCTTTGGATCGGATGTCACATCGTCTATATCTTTTATTTTTTCTTAATACTTTTATTTTGAAACGTATTTTTTTAATAAAAAAATTACATAAATACATTACGTTTCAAAACATTTGTTATGCTCACATATCCAAAACAAATGAAAAAATATGCCTAACCTTTGAAATCGATTTTATGTGAAGCCAAATATATGAAACAACATAATGATCATATTACTTATAAAATATGAGTTTTTACATAACGTTGAAATTTTTAAATAAGTAAATATGACATTAGTTGTGTCTAAACCTCATACAATAGGCAATTAGCATGTCCAATAAAACCAAGTAGATATCTAACTTATTGTAAAACATTTGAGGCATAATGAATAAGAGGGGATGCGTGAATTGTTCATTTAAGAAAATTTTTAATTATAAAAATTAGTAAAAAAAACCTTTTGAGCTTAAACTTTTATTTTATTAATGAAATAAAACTTTTCAATAATAAACAAAATACACACAAGATTTTTTAGGTGCTTAAACCAAAACATGTGCCTACATCCACCCTCAATCCCTTATCAGGCTTCCATTGATCATTTTCTTTTTACTTAAGCTAGTAAGGGTAAACCAAATGCACATCAGTGTTTCAATAAAACAAAAATATGAGAAATTTTGGTTACTCAAAAAAAATTAATGCTTTACAATTTTTTGTTCACAAAAATCTTATATCTTTAATTTTTTAAAATAAATTAGTATTTTAAAATTTAATAAATATGTAATAAATATAAAATAAGATAAGTTTAAAATATAATACAATGAAATCAAATAAAATCAGCTAAAAAACTATTAAAAATAAAAATATTTTGAACAACTAAAAAATAAATATTTAATTAGACTAAACTTATTAAGAAAAGTGTAACCAAGTTTGTTCTTTCTCAATCTTTTCCTATTTTGAATTACTTCAAAAATACTAATTTAAATAACTATAAAAAATAATAAATTAATATTTCCATATTTAATAAATATTTAATAAATCTAAATTATGATAAATTAAAAATATAATATAACCAAATCAAATGAAATTGAGTGTAACATCACAGTTCATCAAATAAGATATAAAACAAAATGTCTCGTAAGCAATTCAAAAAGCCAAGAAAATGAAACATTTGAAAATATAAAAATAAATATTAAAATGGATATAACTCTTTGAGATGAGTCTAATGATATTTGTATATTTTGATCAGTCGTCGCGTAGGATTATTGTGAATTACCAAGGAAAATAAGCATATATATTTACAAAATATTATTTCAATTTTAAGTAAATATATATTAAAGCTAAGTTGAGATAAAATGAAACAATTTAATATAATCGAATCAATGCAAGACAAACCTCACACAAAAGAAGATTATATTTTGATACTAACATAACAAAATTGAAAAAAATTTTAAGAAAAAAATTGAAATGTACAAGAAAGTTGCATTGTAAGAACCTAAGGAGATAGTGTAACATCTGTGATCATCAAATAAGATATGAATAGAAATGTTTCATAAAGCATACCAAACTATTAAAAATAAATGATTCAAAAAAACATAAATAAAAATTTAATTAGGTAAAACTTGTATAAATGACTCCAATTACTTTTGTTATAAAAGAAGAAAATAATAAATAATAATAACAATAAAACTGTTCAATATTAAGAAAATATATTAAAGTAGAAAGGAGATAAATCAAATCAAAACAAACAATTTGAAGAAATAAGATAATTGTATAGGAAAATTACATTCCAAAAAACCAAGTGGTAAGACATGGTATCCTTGATTATCAAGTCATGTATGAATAAAAAAATATTTTAAGACATGCAAAAATCTTAGTAAAAAAATTTTAAAACTATGAAAATAAAATATTTAATTAGAGAGAGCTCAGTGAGATGAGACTAAAAAGGTTTTTTTTAATCCTAATCAAGCCTTATTTAGTATTACTACGAATTAATAATGTAAAAAATCACAAATAATAATATTTTATTATTTAAATATTTAATGAAGATATACTAAACCAAAGATGATATAAAAGTTATGTAACAAAACCAAATCTAAATGATATATTGCATAACAATATAGCCAAATTAATGTGTAACATTTGTAGAAATGAGAAATTTTATGAGAAAGTTGTGTTCAATGATATAAATAAAATTATCTTAAAAAGAAAAAAAAATCTTAGAAAATAAAATATTTGAAAATTTAAAAATGTTTATTTAATAAAATAAATCTCATATAGACGAGTTCAATAATATTTATTTTATCTTGGTTAGACTTAGCATGGAATTATTGTAAATTGTAAAGTCAAATAAGAGTAAATATGTATTAATGCTAAAAGTTTATAAATAAAAATAATAAAATATGGCCAAATCAAAGTGATGTTAATGTTACAGGAGTGGATATTTAAGTTTCATAGAAATATAATCAAATAAAAGTGAAAATTTTTAAGAAATACAAATATGATAAAAATCCAAATATCTTAAAAAGCAAACAAAAATCTTAGAAAATAAAATATTTTAAAATTCAAAAGTGTATATTTAATAAAATAGATCTTTTGTAGATGAGTTCAATAATATTTATTTTACCGTGGTCACACTTAGCTTGGATTTACTGTAAATTATAAAGGTAAATAAGAGTAAATATGTATTAACACTAAAAAGTTTATAAATAACAACAATAAAATATGACCAAATCAAAGTGATGTTAAGTTTACATGAGTACATAGTCTGAGTTTCATAAAAATATAACTAAATAAAAGTAAAACATTTCAAAAAATGAGATAAATTATATGAGAAAAGTTGTATTCCAAAATACTAATGGAATAAATTAAAAAAATATATGATAACAAAACCTAAGTGATATTAAATTTTCATGTGTGGTGAATTTTAGTTTCATGATAATTTAATAAAATATTTTTTTATGAAATGACATAAATTATTTCGAAAAAGTTGCATAAAAAATACTATGGAGGATGTGTGCAACAACCCTGTAAGAATGAAAATATCTTATAAGAGTTCAAAAACCATCGATAATAAAATATTTACATTTATAAAACTTATTAAATTAGAAAGGTGATGATGTTTGATATGTCTCAATTAGTACTTGTTTGGATTTACTATAAAATATCAATTTAAATAAGTATAATAATAACAAAGAAGTATTTTAATGTTTGATAAATATATAATAAAGCTAAAATGAGATAAACTAAAGCAATTTATAATATCTAAATGAAAACTATGTAAATGTCACATCATAGAAGAGTTAGAGTTTCATAATAATATATCCAAATGAAAGAAAAAAATTTGATCAAATGAGCTAAATTATTTAAAAAAACTTGTATGGTAAAGTTATCCCCAAAGGTACTAAGGAGATCAAGTATAACATCTCAATGATGGAATCAGGTATAAGTAAAAATATCTTATAAAATAAGAAAAATATATAAAAATATGAAAATGAATATTTAATTAGATAGAGCATATTGAGACAAATAAAACCAATTTTTTTTCATCTTGTTCAAAACTCATTTTGAGAAAATATGAATTACAAAAAGAAATAAGCATAAATAATAATAAAGTATCATCTTAATAATAAGTAAATATATATTATAGTTGAAATGAGTTAAATTAAAGTAATGTATTACAATGAATAAAAGTGATTAAAAGGCTACATTAGAGGATAGTTAATAAGTAATATAACCAAATAGAATAAAATTTTTTTAGAAAAGTGATAAATATTATAGAAAAATTGTGATCCAAGATTCTAAGAAGATCTATTGTAGTATCATTGACTATCACATGAGGTTTGAATCAGAATGACTTGCAAAGCATATATACACCATTGAAATTTTTTTTAAAAAATTATAAGAAATGAACTTTTAATTGAGTGGAACTTTGTAAGATGACAACAATGCTATTTGTTTCATCTCCATTGAAACTTGTTCATAATTTTTTTAAAATACCAAAGTAATTAAATAAAAGTAATAATTAATCATTATTTAAACATCATGTAAATATATGTTAAAGCTAAAGTCAGATAAATTAAAATAATGTAATGCAACAAGACTATAGCGATGTAAAGGTTACAAGAAAGAAGATTTAGAGCTTCATAGAAATATAGGAAAATCAAAGCAAATAATTTCAAGAATTGAGATAAATTATATGAGAATACTTAATTACAAGTTGATTGGTGGTTGGTGTAACATTGTCAATCGTTAAATTAGGTATAAAATTAAATACCTCGTGAAGAGTGCCAAAATGATTGAAAATAAAATATTTAAAAATAATAATAATTTTTAATTAGTTGGTGCCCATAGAGTCGAGTTTAATGACTTTTGTTTCATCTTAATCAGACCTCATATTTTATTATTAAGAAATACTAAATTAAATAAACATAGATAATCATAAGCTATTATTTTATTATTAAATAAATAATTATTAAACCTATATTGATACAAATTAAAGCAATATAATATAATAAAATCAAGAACATATGAAGGTAGCATGAGAGATAAAGTTTACGAGAATATTGCATTCCAATATACTCAAGAGAACGAGTGTAACATTCATCATTATTAAATAAGGTAAGAATTATAATACTTTTCCTAGGATACAAAAATATCAAGTAAAAACTATTTTACATTAAAAAATAAATATTAATAATAATTATTTTTAAATATATATATATATAATAAAACCTAAGCAATGTGAAGGCCCTATGAGGGTTATTTAGAGTATCGTTATAATACATGAAAATCTAAGTGAAAACTTGAAATAATGATATAAATGGCATGACAAAGTTAGTCTCAAAGATAGTTAGGAAGTCAAGTGTAACATACTCAACAGTCGAATCATATATGAATCAAAACATTCAGTAAAGTTTAACAAAATCCTTGAAAAATTATTTAAAAATATCAAAATGAATAATTAACTTGATAGAGCTCATGAAGACGAGTCCAAAGATGTGTGTTGTTTCTTGATCAAACCTAGTTTAGAAAAATTTCAAATTACCAAAGTAACTAAAGATAAATCATAATAAATTATAATTTTAATATAAAAGAGATATATATTAAAGGGGAAAGTGATATATTGAAGAAACGTAATGTAACCAAATTAATGTGATGTAAATGTCATATGACATGAGATTTAGATTTATGTTATAATATAAAAAAATCAAAGTGAAACATTCAATGAAATGATATAAACTATATGTGAAAGTTATATTCCATGATACAATGTAGATTGGGTATAATATTCTTGATCAATAAGTTAGATATGAACAAGAAAATAAAAAAAAACTTAGTAAAGATTCTTATTGAGTGTGCTTATAAAAATAATTAAGTAATAACTTGGGGTCTCCTAGCATGATGATCACAAAGGAGGACAAGAAAAACTAGGGGAATCAACTAAAATTCTATTTCTCTTTAAAAAAATGTTTATTCTTCAAGTAGGCAAATTTATTGCCTTCAATTAAACCCTAAGTGTCACTTCTTATTTGAGTTTGTGCATCTACAAAGAATGACCAAATATTATCTTTCTTCTTTTATTTCCTTGGAGGTTGTGTTGCATGTGGCGACACAAGATATTGTCAAAAGGATAGTTAAACTTTACACTTACCTCCTTAGGTGCCAACATTGCCAGAAGCATTGTCTTGAGGGCAATGGTAGTTTGTGATTAATTCACAAGACATTGGTATGAGATCGATGAATCATATGCATTATCTCCTTAGGTGATCGCATTGCTAGCGATGACAATTAACTCTTGATTGTCCAATCTTAAGTTGTTGGATCTTAAGAGTCTAACATTAAGTAAAAGTATATCAAGAGTTTGACTTTTATCATAAGGTTCTCAAAATTTACATCTTTATTATTTATCTTATAGCTATATTCTAGATTGATGACAAAAATTTGTGATGCACATTTATGCATCTTAAAATTATAATAAATATTATCCATAAAAGTGTGTTTATTGATAAATTACAATTTAATAATTACATATCAAAAAATATTGTTGTTATCGAAAATTAATAAAAATACCCAAATCTTTTAAATAAATATATTATTACATTTATTTTTATTAAAATATTTAAAAAATTTTATTCCGTACTATTGTGTAGAATAATCCTAATGTCGCCAATCAAACTCAAAACAACACTCCCTTTTTTATTTTAATAAATTGTTAAAATACAATATTTATCTTTTGTATTTAAAAATTTGCCATCCCGAAACCGCATAAGCTCCTTAGCTTGGTTCTTTTAAGTTTCCCTTCAACTAGGATTTGGTTAATTCATCTGTAGAAATGGCGACGGTGGCGTACCTCCTCTTACGGGATTCCTTCTCTACATCAAGAAAGGCAGTCGATAGGCTGAGCCTTCCTCTGGTTCAATCCAAGTTGAAGCTGGACCCATAAGGATACGAGATAGAGCTTCCCCTTATCTACCACCACTTCGAATCATCCCTACATCTCTTCCTTCAGCAATCCACACTCAGTTTGTCATCAGACCCGGTGGTCTCGAAGGATCTCGGTGACGTCATGATATTCCTAGTGCACATGACCCCATACTATCCACGACGCCTCGCTAAATTTCCTCATTAGTCTCTCATCTCCATCAATATGAAGTTCGGACCCTCCTGCCTTCCCTTTGTTCCAATCTAGCACAAGCCATCATCTTCCTTGTCAATAGGAAGGTTCATTATTTTATTTTATTTTGGACGAATTTGTTATAGCGTTCGTTAAACTTCAATTTGGTGGGCCACCATTATTCAACATATTTCTGTTCAGCATTTTAATGGGTGCAAATACGTTTTGTTTGTACTGATTAAAGTTATATTTTGAACTAGGCATTAGAGCAAATGGGAAACTTCCACTTCATTGAGCTTTAAGAGAAGATTATAATTGTTGATAAGTTGTTAGACTTGACTAGACATTTCTAATTGTTGATCAAGGTAAAACTTTAATTTCCCTCTACAAAGAACAAAACAGACATTTTTCCCATTATTTCTTAAATATAGGATCTTAACAATTTCTTATGAGGCTGTATATTTCTTTTGCTAGATTCTTATATTAAAAAGGTTTAAGCTACCAACACTGAATTCATATTCCATTGTTATAATTACAAGAACAGTCCTTTAGTGCATCAATTGAGGTCAGATACATTGATTCTAAGATGCTATTGTTTCTATTCATTAACTGCTTTTGTTCTGGATCCAAAGTTGTTAAAGCCATTTCCAATAATCAATAGTCGTTTTTTTTGTTCTATATTTTTTCCTTTTTTATAGGAAAGATTTCAATAATCTACTTCTCTTATAGAATCACATAGTGAACTTCTTAATATAACCAAACCATCTAGATTTATTTTCTTTAGAGTTGTCTTCAATTAGTAGAATGCCAACTTTCTCCTTTATAGTAAGTTATACTTCAAACTTAAAAGCTTTATCTCTATAACAATTATTCTATTTATGTGTTTGTACTCACACATTGGCATTTGATACCATGCAATCATATAAATTTTCTTTTATTCTTGAGTGTGATATTTTGATCACACAACACTCAAAAATATGTTTTTATTTCATCTTATTTGTTCGGTGCTTAGATCATATTTGTGACATTGTTTGTTAATTTCTCCATCATTTTGAAGTATAGGATCAAAATAAGTAAAATTTTGTATTGTTCCTTTTGTTTATGATAACTATTACAGTCAATATGTTTTTTGAATTACTTGTCTAAATATGAATTCCGTATATTTATTATAAGAACTAAAAATGTGATACCATTTAAACTTCAGAGTCATTGTTGATAAACTCAGTTTTGTTTTATCTATTTGCTTAGTCTCAATTTTGTTTTATCTCTTCGCTTAGTCTTATTAATTAATATAAAATTATTAGGAAAATGCATAATAATGGTTTATCTTAAATTTTATAATTACGTCAATAATTAGTGTAAAATTAAAGATGTCTTTCATTGCTTATGTTGTCGGAAAGTTTGATGAAACGAGAAGTGCAAAAGTACTTATGAAGCATTATCTTTTTATGTGCAAAAAAGGGAGTTATGAGAAATTTTCAAAATGTTTTTGATGCTTTTTGTGCATATGTGGAAAACATTTTTGAAATTAAGTTTACGAATAAACCCAAGGACTTAAGGCATAGCCATAATGAAATTCAATTGTAAATAAGAAATCTTTAATATCTTCTCCATAGGCATGCGAAATTATTTTTAATATATGTAATTTTAATTTCTTTTTATTCTTTTGTAATGCCTTATAAATACAAAGCCTCCTTATACACTAATCATTAGTTTTTTATACATGTCTTTCATAATTTCAATATGTCCAATGCTAGCTTCTTTTTTCCTTTTCTAATGTCTTTTCAAGCGAGGGGAATATTATAATAAATAATTAATTTGAGTTCATGTTGAATCCCTTGTAGAATTAAGAAAATATTTTTTGTTCTTTGAGTTAATAATAATAAAATGTTACAATCATTTTATGTTCTTCATTAAGCTCTTTAGTCCCATAATAAACATTAATTATATTATCTTTCATAGACTTATCCAAAATTGTTCTAACTCATTTCTATTTCAATTCTTACTTGAGTATTGAAGTTTGAATCCTAAAATTGATAATACCTTGGTTTTCTGACAATGTACCTAGTTTGTTGAACAATAGTAACATTTATCTTCTTACGAATCATGATGTTAATTAACTTAGTCAAATTTATGATTTAATTCTAGCTTCTTGAAATTATTTCTTTATACGTATCCATCCATGATGGTGTAGGAATCCTTACTTCTTTTTAATTAACTAATTGTTGATATAACCATCTTTGTTAATCCTTTAGTATATTTAGACAATATAACACATTGCTTCTATGAGTCCAAAGCATTAGCTTTAACACAATTTTGGTCATATATTGCCATGGTTTGGGTACCTTGAGAACAATGGAGTGGTAAAAGTCATAGAAGTAGATGGTTGGGAGGGGTTCGAGATAAATGGAAAGATAGACCATAGAGTTGCCTAGAGGTGAACTGAAAGAATTGGGAAGGAGAGATGAATAAGTGGGGTTTTTAAGCCTATACTATAAGTTAAGAGAAATAGCCTATGCAAAATATTTTACCAACTTCAAATGCCTAGATGAACGCTATGAAAGTTTATGGGCTTATACCAAATGATCTTAAAACAACCAAAATGGAGTTTTTTCATAATATTATTTAGTTTTGCAAGAGGTACGTTGTTCCAATGATTCTACAAAAATTTAATTTCTCTAGCATGTTATTGATTTTTCTTATTTATTTTGAAATTTAATGCTTTTAATTATGTTTTGCTTATTTGTATAAACAGATTTTTGAGTTGGATGTGCCTCTTGAACGAAAAACATAGAAATGAAGCAAAAAAAAGGAAGCTTCAAAATATTCTTTACTCATTGCTACAGGTGTGTGATGTCATATATACTCTATTTTTGTTGATTTTTCATAATTTTGGTGATTATAATAACTGATTTATGATTTCTTGTTTGAAGGGAGAGGAAGAACTAAGGGCGAGGAGGTCACTTGTTGTACTGTGTGATCTCCATCGACGAAAAGTATGTTTTGATGATCGAATTACTAATGATATTTGCAATTCATGTTTTCAAAAGTCTTCAAGGTTGATAGTTTCCTTATCTCTACAATTGGTTAAGTCCCATTAGTTATCTTATTATGCCTTTTTTATTTTTTCTTTTTGCTGAACATAGGGTCATGGGCTTTGTCTTTCCATCTTGGTTGTGACTGTGCTGATGATGATGATGATGATGATAGTTAAGCCTTAGGTGATGAGGATGATGAATGCATCCAAAATCCACAAATCATTCTTAGTAGGGAAGCTTTTTATAAGGCATCTACATGGTGTTTATAACTTATTTTTTTTGCTTTCATGTGTGGAGTTATGAAGATGCAATAAGCATGATGCGATGTCATAGTTATTCCATATGATAATCTAGGTATGGTGTTATTGTCCATGATATGTTGTGGTGTTAAAGGTTAACAAAGAATGATTGACATATATTGCACTTTAGCTTTCAGATGATGATGGGGCTTTCAAAATATTTGAAAGAGATCTTGGATATTGGATTGAATAGTTTATATTGCAACTAGTGTACAAGTTTGATTCAATAAGGTGAAAGCATTTTTGTTCTAGTTGCAGAAGTTTCAACTGAGTATTAAATTTTTAATTTTTACATCGATTTCCATCTACAAGGATAGTCATTCTTGCAAGTTATTCTTTCGTTTGACTAATAAATGAGCTTTATTAATGTTCTAGAAATCCTCAATAATTAAAAACTAAAGTGTTATTCTAATTAGGTTTCTACAGTTAGGTAAATTGGGTAAACTTCTTTAATATTGTTCAATTCGACTTGAGGACATTCAATTGTTTTTTGTGCCTATTCAATGACGCAAAGTTTGTGCATTGCTTAAGGCAAACAAGAGTTAATATAAGTGCTTCAGTCTATTTTTCATATGTTTGAATGGAATGCTATATTGGAAAAGGTTTTCTTACTTGTTGATATACTATATTATTCTGATATTTTTTCCCTTATGTATTCAGAAGAGTAGTTTTTCGAGGCAATGCTCATTCATCGTAAAGAATAACCTAGTCACTTGGAGGTGGAGAAGTTGATATGCATAAATTCGAGAATTTTCAAATGTCATCATTATACCTAATTAAAAAATATTCACATATGGCCTCTATAATTTGGTTAGGTTATATAAGTTACCAAAAATATTTCAAAGAAATTGGTCATCAGAACTTCGATATGCATCTTCTCAATTTTTGCTCTTTTGCATCAATTCCATCTATAGATTTTCATGTTGCTCACTCTATTTTACTGATCTTTGAGCATGAGTTTACATTTTTGTTTTAACTGAAGTTTATGCTATTAAATTGAAAAAGACATGCTATTTCCACTGAAAGGTAAGTTCTCGATAGTCTCTCAAGTTTTTGTAGGATTTTGTTTTCTTTTACCTACAGTTTATGTGATTACAAAAATGCTGGTGATGGTAATAGTATTCTAAGGGAAAACTTGACTTATGGAACACTTTCATTGATTAACGCATGTTCTGTATGATCATTGCTATTGAATTGGGTTAGGTATTGGAATTCCTAAATATTTTTCTAATTGTGATATCTTGGTACATATTTAGGCACAACACAAGGGCACTACTTTGTGCAAGAAAAAGAAAAATGCAAAATTGCAATGTGTTGTTCGCAGTATGAAAAGGCTGCAACATCAATCAATAAAGAATGAAGTAACACACTCCTACTCTCTTCTTATTCATCTAAAAGATTCACAGGTTAATAAGCCTTGAATTGAACTCCTGCTTTTTTTGAAAATTCTTGTTCCAAGCCATATTGCATACTTTGTCTAACTTCATAGGGCTTTGAAAATTCTCGTTTTCATGTATGCAATGAACGATTTGAGGTGGTTATCTTTTTTAACACTCTCCATGTACATAGTTTATGTCTTTTGTATGCAGGCACCTATACTGCTTGGCCGTGATTGCTTCTATAATGGTGTTTTCTCCCCATTGTTAATGATGTTTGCTTTCCCTTACTTTGTTGAATGGTAATTACCTATAATTTGATGGTAGTTTTTTTGGTTCTCTTAGATTTTCCCTTTTTCATTCTTGCCTTATCATTTCTTTGCTTATTTTTAAACTTCTTTTTGAGGCTCCAGATTGTTTGCATGGGTGTGTTTGGGGTCATTATTGTACATATAACTGAAGATTGAATGAGGAACGTTTAATTAGATTCATAGTTCATCTGTATTGTTAAAAACTCCTTAGTTTGAAAATTTGTATTGGTATAATATTATCTAGTATATTTAAATATTATTGGAGCTTTTGGCATTTTTAAACATGCTAACCAACTCTATGAAAAGCTTTAAAATGGGTCCATTTCTTGGTCAAGCGAGGTTTTCCACATAAGGCATAATATATCTGCTTTCAAGTAAAAAATGTTAAATATTCCCGTAGTTGAATTCGTATTTTTTTGATGAAATGGTCTAATTTCAAGGTCATGCTTTGCTTAGCAGTAGCTAGCGCTTACTTTTATGATCTTTTAAATTTTAGAAATCTTCATTTAAAATTGTTGAAATTTTGTTTGAATCCTATGACCACAAAAGGCAATTGTCAAATTAACTACTTTCTAAGACTAGAATCGTACTTCTTTGCATATTCATTTTGATTCTTCTTTTGGCTGCTTAGAGATTGAATTGTAAAGTGGATAACGTCTTAGGGCTGGTATAGAATGTCATTGTCAAATATGTTGGATTGGTGTGTGTATTTTCCCACTGCATTTTAAGAGTTCTAATTGAGGAAAAATTCTAATCTTAGTTTCATGCCACTGTTAATTCCTTGAGTTCATGGTTGTCTATTACATTTATTTCCCTTCCTAAAGTGGCTTCTGTTTTGATATGAATTCAGTGAGTTATTCATAGTAGATAAAAAATACTAAGAATGATAGGTTTGGTTTTTGATTCCATTAACTGTATTTGTTGGTGGAGCTATGTTTAGTTATGGATGGACTAAATTTAATTTCCTGACAATTTACAATTCAGGTAAAACTCTCCATTTACCAGTTTGGTATTTCTTTAATAAATTTGTACCTTTACTGGTGATGGAATTTGCTATAATTTGAAGGGCTATTGTGTTTGTGTGGATATTTAATGACATGAATAGCATGACGAGGGCTTTATGATTTTGTGTTTTTAAAAGTTGCTACTGATTTCTGTCAATCGTAATACAAATTCTTTTTCTTTTATTGAAGTATCTACCCAACTATTGCTTGTAAGTTGTAAACAATAACTAGTTAGATGTGTGGTAAAATATTTATTTTTTCCTATATATATATATATATATATGATCTAATTTTAAAAAATGAATTTCATTTGTATCCATAGCATTGTTATTCATCACCCTGCTTGGTAAATCATTTTAAAATTGTTTATGAAGGTCTTGTTTCATGGTATCTTACTATTTCAATCGCACATAAAATAATTTTATATTTTTTTTTGTGCTTGTCATATGTACAAGTTCCTTTTTATGATGAACATCTACATAGACCATTTCATAAGTTTAGCATAACTTGGCTCTTTCAAGTTAGGATGTCGATGTTGAATGTAATTGCTAGAACTATTGGATTGAACTGCCTTGTCTTGTTAAACTTCTATCCATTCCTTCAAAGATACATTCAGGTATTTTGTTACATTTTTATTAATATTTGTCCTTGATGATTATTCATCATATGAACTGTAAAACATCAATTAATGAATGAATGTAATTATCTTGATAGCCCCATCAATGTGATGTGACCAATTAACTTGTTGTGGGGGATCCAGGTATGCCATGATAAAGTTTTGACTTTTTCTTTAATTTTCATTGTATTTTACTTTTTTATTTTTTTATTATTTTAGTATAATTTGCTTAACTTGATTGATAAAATTTGCACTTTGTAATTCATTGTTGAAATTTAAATGTTAAACTTCAGTTTTCAAGCATGTTGTCATTTCTACTTCTATTCTGTTTGGTGTAACGCTATTGTTCATTTTAGCATTTTTCTTCTATGCGCATACTTATATTTTGTGGTGAATATTGGTCATTGTGGGATATAGTTTAGTTTCAATGTGGAACTTAATTTAAAGATGGATTACATTAGTGCTCGTAATGCACCCTAATAAATCTTCTTTAATCCTCATCTGTTTGTTAGTACTGGATTATATTATTGTAGCCCTCCAGACCCTAGCACAAGCTATTATGCTTTTCTTTTCTCCCAAGGTCTTCTTTTTTTTCTCAAACCTCCTCGTGTGTAGAGCATAGCTAAAAAGCATTGGGGAGGGTAAGCTTATTCTTTTTATAATAAAAAAGAGGATTATATAAAATATTGTTTAAATTTTTTTTAAAAAAATTATAAAAAAATTTAAAAGACTTAAAAAAATCACTATAATGTACTCGTAGATATCTCATTTCAAGATTTTCTCAATAGTTTGCCCAAGTTTCAAATCTAGCTATTAGCCACATGATATTTTTTTGAGATGCATCAAAATATATTGATTTCATAGTGTTGGATCTGTACAGTTTACATTCAACATTAACTACACAAATACAAATGCATTTTATAATTAAATAACTTAGACTATCATACTAATGCTCTTACATGTGATGCAATTACCTTTCAATCATACCTAAATGTGACAACATATTTAATTAATGTGGATTGGATACTGCCAAATGCACTTTTTGAGAAGTAATAGCATATGTAAAAGGCTAGTTAGTGCACATGAATATATAGTGATAAATACTACAATTTTCATGAATTACACCTTTGAAAAGATGGAAATATATGTGAGTGTTGCATTCTTGATAGAATATTCTAATAGTTATGTCATCAATCAGATTTAAGTGCCTACATATCTTAAACAAGCATTCAAAGGAAAGGAATAGTAATATGGTTAAAATGCATGATCATTATGGAACCTGTGCCTTATATATTTACTCAAGCACATCTGTTACATTATGAATCCTTGTCTCTTTACATGATGATTTCCCTTCATATTTGTATATCAATAGTAATTTATGAATTCTTTTCTGTTTGCAATTCTGAAATAGAATTTCTAATCGACATTGAAAAAATGCTTCTAGGTGAACAAAACCTAGGAAGCAAGATTTAATTGTATTTACATACAGCCAAAACTAAGCTGTTGCTCTTTCATTCTTGCCTTTCATAGGTAAATAATAACTTTTTATTTTTTTTCATTGTGACTTAGTTGAGGAATGAAGACCTTCTTCAAGACTTAGTCCTGTACAAAAAGTTGCATGAGAAAGCAGTTTCAATTGCTGCATGCTTCTTGATCACATTATTGAGAGAGGTATGTTTTACCTTTTCTATTTTTTTACAGCATCCTTAATGGTGCAATGAAAAAAGAATGATAAATATGCTATATTTGGAAAAAAATTCAATTTCTTTTTTCATTTCTATAGATATGCCCTTCATTTTTTGTCAAGAAAGATCGAGGTCGTCCCATTGATTCAGAAGCCAGACCAAAAGCATTTGGAGAAGTAAGTGTTGCCAATGACATGCCCGGTGTTAAGTTACTTAAACAAGATGATGATGAGCCTTTACATAGTAGTTCTGACGATGAAATGGCTGCTTATGGTTCTGAAGCTGAAAAATGATTCCTCGCCAGTTGACAGTGATATCTGTGCTAGAGTTGCATATGAAGAAGATGACGATTTTGTAGAAAATGATGGAGAGTGTGACAATGAATTTTTCCCTCGAAGTGGACAATCTAGTGGTATTGATGGTTTGGAAGATGATGCTTGCAGGAATGACAGTGATGAAGAAGATTCGTATGATAGGGAATCGGCTAATGTTTGTGCACTGAAGAATTGAATGAAGAAATAGAAGTGCAAGCCATACCTATTGATGGGCAAGATGAAGATGCTGACGATGGGAAAGATCCGTTAAATGGAAAGAAGAGGAGTCTAGGCGATTTTTTTGAATGTCTGAATGCTATTGATGCATGTCCACGTTCTCTTAAAAGACTTTTAATCAAGGCTGCTAAAGTTTCAACTGATGAAGTTGATGGTATTCTCTCCAATGAAGACTTCCAACGTATCAAAGAACTGAAGGTAGACTTTATCTTTTATCTTCTATGCTCAATTTTCTTAGCAGCTCATCGATTATCATGCATTTATTGATAGCATAGCTTCTGCAAAGATTACCTTGTTCATGCAGATTTTCTTGACCAAGCTTTTAAATTGAAGGCAGCCTCCGTTGTTATCAAATAAATGAGCATAAGTTATATGCAAGGTCTTCATTTCTTGACTAGAAGTTTAACTTGAGAAATCATATTCAAATGTTTATTAGGCAAATAAAGAGGCAAAGAAGGCCTTGTCTCAACATAGTTTATTAAGAAATGATGAAAGCTATACAGCAGCAACTTCTGAAATTCCATCTTCTGAGCAGCTAAGTGCAAAACATGTGAACCCCATTAAACTTGAGGTAATTCTATAACTTGGTTGCTTTCTATTGGTTTGATGACCCTTCTGATTTCACTTCTCAATGTGTATTACTCATGCATATTTCAGGGCTTTTAATGGCCTGATGATGTTAATGTTGATATTCTCTAGAGAAGTGAAACCAGATAGTTAGTCCTATAGGTGTATGAAGTAAATAAAGAAGCATTCATGTCTTGAGCTTAGAAATTGATTGGAGCATCCAATATCATGATTAAAGAAAATGAAATATCTTGTTAAGAATAGATCATTTGATCATTCATTCATCTTGGGTTACATCATTAGTTTAACAAAATTTAGTTGGTTATTTATTTTAATTTTGATATTTTATGGTCACAATATTTGTATTCTTACCTTGGCAAAGATTGTAGTTTATAATTGAATTTAGAAACTAAAGTCAAACTTTGGTCACCATCCTTGCCAAGAAGATAGCTGATTAGATTAGTTCAAGAAGTACAATTCCTGAAAATAAAACCTCATATAGGGCCCTAATTCATGAGCGACTTTCTTTGCTTCATTGGTTAACAAATGATAACCATGTGTTGTGTTTTGGCGCATGTCAGGAGCAAGCTCAGCAAGCAGGAGAGAGTAGCTCTCATTCAAACAGGCAGAGGGGATAAAGAAAAGTACAAGGCTAAAATTGTTGTAAACAAAAAAGGTTGTCATAGTTACATTTGCCATTTTTAATTACAAAAGGGTCATGTATTTTTGTTTTGTTACGTGATTTTGTTACTTGAAAGCTTATTTTTACCTGGGTAGGCTTGAGATAAGTTGCTATTATTGTTCAACCAGATTGGTGGGCTAAGCAACTGGCAAAAGCAGCACACGAAGGTGATGTCGTTGGCTGACAAAAGAGCAAGAGCAGTCGTTCTTATCTAGAGAAAAAAAGTGGCAAAGGCAAGGTGGTAAGCAGTTTAGGGGAAGGAAAGCATGCATGCTCGCTCAAGTAATCTTCACCCTGTGCATCAAATGCTCCATGCATGTCGATTTGATCACCTGCCTCCTTTTTTCCTCCCCAAGCACAAGAATCAGGTGCACAAACACTTGCGCCATCTGAAAAAGAGATGGATTTGTGATCCATTCTAAAGGTTCGGTCAGCATTAGCCTGCAGGCCTTCCCCTCAACCTCATCATCGCTGTTCGTAGCTGATGTCAAGTCCTCTTCGTGCCGTTTGATGAACTTTACCATGTCATAGCATGCGTACAATAAATCAGCGGTCTCGCTCCTCCCATGGTTGCCATTATCTCCAATCGTATCAACACCCGATACAACATATAGTCGGACAGGCATGTACATGCCTGCATCTCGCACCAAAATGAAGTTAGATTGTCGCCTCCCTTGTCGAGCTGCTTCACATGCATGCTCGAAAGCTCCAGCCATGCTGATGTGATCACCAACCACCTTTGTTCCTCCCCAAGCACATGAATCAAGTGTGCAAGCACTCGTGCTATCTGATAATAGAGATGGTTATGAGATCCATTCTGTAGGTTCGGACAGCATCAGGCTGCATGCCTTCCCCCCAACCTCATCATCGCTATTCACAGTAGACGTCAAATCCTCTTCATGCCGTCGAATGAACTTTACCATGTCATAGCAAGTGTGCCAGTGAATCTGCAGCGCCGCTCCTCCCATGGTTGCCATTATCTCTTGTCGCATCAACACAAGATACAACATATAGTCGAACAGGCACTTGCATGCCTTCATCCCATGCCAAGTGCTCTTCTGTGCTCTTATCCCCTTAGACTGTGGTTGTGGTACATGACGATGATGCAACGTGTGCAGCTCCTAGGGCTACCAGTGGTAGCATAGCTGTGTCGCAATGTGCCACACAAGAACTTGTTGATCGACTGACAAGCCTTCTGCCAAATTAGTAATACAGGGACAACCGATATTGAGGCATCGACTTTTCGGAGTGTAGCGAGCCCTACCTTATTGTTGAACTGCCCTGACGATTTTTGTAAGTGTTTCTGAGCAAGTGCAGAGACGAGCTCTTGAAGATGTTGAGTTGCCTTTACTGACTTCTGTGAATATGAAGTGTAGGATGAAAATCCACTGGTCCAGCTCGACAACAATATTGTTGCCTCCTGAAATGCTCTAATGGGTCGTCTAAGCTTGGATTCTATTCTACCTACCCATTTTTTTATCCTCCTGTTCTTCGAATTATTTAGTGATGCATGTTCCTTTGGTTGTGCTACAGCATTCCTGAAGCAGTCGGTGATCAAGTTGAGTTGCGACATCTCTGAAGGCCTCCATCTTCTTTCACACCACAATCTTCTCCTTATTTCAAGAATGAGCTGGCCAAGAAGCAAACTGCACTTGCCCATTTTCTAAAATTTGAGAAGGAAGTTCACCAACCAGTCGGAAAGCAGGAACATGAGAGAAGCCACGGTATCAAGACAAATGGATGCTCCGAGCAGGACATAAGTGATCGTGACGTTAGTAATGTCAAAGCCATGCTTTGGGGAGAAAATGAGCAACAAGAAATCGAGAAGGATACTGGAGGAGCAGATCAACCGGAGGATGATGCCGACACATGAGCAATTAACGATGCCTTTCATGTACATCTCATCATAGGCATAGCTGAGTTCCATGCTTGTCAGGCCCAAAACTTCCTTGAAAGTCATCTCCTTCAACATGTCTCCAATTACCTTGTATTCTTCCAAAAGTGGAATAACATCCACGAAGAAAGGCTTGCAAACTGAGTGCATATCGAAAGCTCCTTTTAAAGCATTCAATTCGTCTTTTTCATTTTTGCTTTGCATACATGCTACCATTGTCCTACGATTCGAAGAAATCTTGTTTTGTATTTTACTTTTTTATTTTTTTTACTAGTTTAGTTTGTTTAACTTCATTGAATTAAATTTGCACTTTGAAATTCATTGTTGAAATTTAGATGTTAAACTTCAGTTTGCAAGCATGCTGTCATTTCTACTTCTGTCATGTTGGGTGTATTGCCATTGTTCATCTTATCATTTTCCTTCTATGCGGATACTTATACTTTGTGGTGAATATTGTTCATTGTGGAACATAGTTTAGTTACGCTATGGAACTTAATTTTAAGATGGATTACATTATTGCACATAATGCACCCTAATAAATCTTCTTTAATCCTCATCTCTTTGTTAGTACTGGATTACACCCATGTGTCCAACGTACGTCTATTAGTTTGATTAGTTTTGAGGTAATCAGCTTTTCTTCAAGGTTATATTGATTGTAAATTAGAATTATAACATTTTGGGGAATATTTTCTTATTATTGACAAACTGATTGTTTTGATTCAAACAAAATAAAGTGGAATTCTTTCTTTCTCTTAGGGTCTCCTTATTTCTCTGAAGATTGTTGCAATATCTGTGCTGATAATTTGACCGACTTGCACTAGCTTGCAAATATACTCTTATATTTGATATGGATGGCTAAGTATGGGGCTATATTGAATATTCCAGAACATCTAACATTCATGGTTGAAACTGTGTTCAGGTGCCTCTGGATGCAGTGGAAAGGCTACTTAGGTAAATAGTGAATCAATTTGTGCAAGATCATTCTCACCCTGAGGTGTTTTATAGTCTATTTAGATATTGAATATTTTGTCATTACTGAGTGCTGCACTGATTTGAATATGTTGCTTGTGTTCTATTAGGCAATTGCTGTTGGGTTAAATGTGGTACGTGAGATGTGCTTGAGGATGCCATTGGTATGTGTTCTATTCATCTGATTGGGTTTCTGTTGAACTTGTTATGCTTTGAAGCAATTTTATTTGTCAATTGTTTTGGACTATTGTCGAGTATTTTTGTGTTGTTTTAATTGATGCTTTTGTCCTTGCTTAGTTTCCTTTGTGATGAATTTTTGTGTCCAACTTAGTTTTTTCCCACATGGTGATGGCTTGCAAGTGGCTCCCCTTGAAAGCGATAGCACTGTATGCCTTTCTGCCAGCATCCAATTTGGTGCAGGTGGAAAAGAGCTGTTGGTAACGCAACAGTGTCCATGAACTCCTAAAGTTCAAATTTATTGTATTAGCACTTTTGATGGTCTAATTGTCACTCCCATTTGGCTTAATATTAAAATAATCTTGTATAATATACCTACAATATTGGAATACCATACAATAAAGAGAGCATGTGACAAACCTAAAGGGCACAATTTCAAAATTGAGTGGGGGTGATGAAAAGCATCAAATATCTAATATAATATATTAAGATAAAATAATAGCATAGAAAGCAGCAAACGTGATATGAAGCTATCAAATGAAAGATAAGTTGAAAAGTATATAAATGTTATTTTTGTCAACTAAGTATAACAATTGTCTTCACATTCAATGTCTCTCACAAAGTTTAAAAGATAATATGCTGTATAATTCAAAATCTTAATTTATCTTTTAAGAACTCTTAGTATTGTATATGCATGTATCTTTGCTTATAACATAAGTAAATAAGCATAATATACTTAATATGTAAACAACTAATTACGAGAAGATAAAAGAATATGGTTGTGTTGTTAAAAAAGATGGAGCAATAATTAAGAATAATATATGCTATCAATAAAAGATATAAAATGCTCAGTCAATGTTTATATGCTCATAATACACATAATTGTCATATAATATTGATATCATATATTATTTTTTTCTTGTTCTCATATTAGAATTCTTTTTATTTTATTTTTATTTTTTTAATTATTTTTTAAGGATTTTAATTTTTTCATATGATCACTATCCTCACTTAGGATTCCATTTCATATTATTTATCATGGAACCATCGCTCACATTGTCCTGTATTTGTTAGTCACGTGGTGCTGTACTTGTCATGTCATGGCTCACAATTTAGCAACAATAGACAATAGGGGTGATCGTATCATATACCGTTGTACCATTACAAGCATTGTTTAGAATCCTGTATTCGTGGTAAAGTGCTTTTTGTTTTTTTATATCTCATAATTTAGGTACCAACAATACAAAATGTGATTCTCTCATATCGAACAATCGCGAGATTGGGTCATAGAGAAATCATCACATTCTTATTTCAACATTTTCGTGCTCTAGATTATTCGATCAATCATTCTCTCTTTTTTTAATTTCTTTTTATACCATATATTTATATTTTTTATTTTATTTTTTAATAGCCATATGTGTGTGTATATAATTATAGTATGTTATCATATAAATCAGAACATACTTATAGATAAATATATATAATGTAGTATGCTCATATCACAGTACATCACAATCCAAAATAGTATTTCAAAATAATTTAACAATTTAACTAACTCATACCATAGTTTTAGTTTGTTCATATGATGACTGTAGTATGTCACTTTTATTGACTTTTCTTTTTTTTATCTTTTCTTTTTATTTATTTTTGTTTAATTTTTATTACATGCTATTAGTAATTATTTATATTTTATTCATCAGATTTTTGAAATTTTTAAACATTTTTTTAAGTATTCTTTTTTATTATTTTTTAAACATATATTTTTTATACATTAAGTGTTCACAAACATAGTTACAAAATGTTTTTAAATCCTTCTTTTGTTTTACGAAACCATTGCCCACATTTGCTAGTATCTTATACTTATGATGATAGTGTGTTTGTTGCAATGTGGCTCAAAATTGAGCTACTAATTGAAAAAGGGTTGATCTTATCATATATCACTATAACATTGCCAATAATTTTGGTGCCAATGACTGTAAAGGTGATTCTCTCATATCCCTGTCTCTTTTTAGTCTGAACATCTAGTTATTACCTAATGGATCCATTAGTTTTTTCCTTTTTCATCTTTAAGCATTGCTGAAAGTATGACTCTAATTACATCATTTTATGACCTTGCCTTTTTGTTGAGGTATTGACTAGTTTGGTCTCTAGAAAGGTTTTGCTCATTTAAGGTTTATATTTAAAGACTAAAAATTTCTTTTGCGTTGCTATTGATCATTATATTCCTCCATTTAGAAGTCTACTAAGAGATTTTACTTGTACTATTGATTCCACTTTTAAATCAGATGATCACTCCCTAGTGTCATTTGTCTCAATTATCATGCATATTAGAACAATTTTGAAAAATTGCATCAAAAGAAGTAATGTTGTCTTCCTCAGAATTGTGATACTAACATAGTTATAGTTATTTTATTTTTAGCTACTCTTCCATAGTTGCTTTTTGCATTCTTTAGGTTTCTAACCATTGCAATTTCATTGGTAAGATTTGTTGTTTAATAGCTACATGGGAAACTTTCCCTTTTCCTTTCATAAAGGTCTGGTTGTTATAGATACTGACTATTTCTTTGTCGATGTCTTCCATGTTGGAGCAAGGTGTTTTATAAGCTTTCATGGTCAAGTCAATTTGGAGTTGTGCTCGTTGTCTTTGAGAAATTTTCTTCTTTATTAATAGAGAGAAGCATGTGCTTATTTGATTGTTTAGAGATGTAAATTATTTAAATTCTCTTTTAAAGTGCTCATATATTTCAAAGGTTTAGAAAAGTAATTCCATTTATTTGATGAGAATATATAGACTATCCCTTTAATCTCCTATAAAAAAGACTAATTTCTAAAAAATACTATCACATGACCATTGATGTTTTTTTTCTATATTTAAGTATTTTCAATATTGATTAAAGTAAATAAAAGTAAACAAACTTTAATAGCATCTTATTTTGTAAGGGAATTCCCATTTTGCCTTTATTTATTTGACTTTGTTTAAAATACACTATTATTGAGTGAACTCTTGGATTATATAGAAGCCCAAATCCTTAAGCACCATTATGCACTAGCAAAGAAAATGCCTTCAACTACATAGAGTTCTACTGGCATTCCTTTCCTTTTCTAATTTCAATTCCAAAGATAGAGAATAATCAAAAATTATAATTGACTTAGTGAAGAACTATGTACATCATTTTAAAGGTCAAAACCAATATATAGTTTCACCTTAGACAACTAAATCATGATTTCTTGATGCTTAAGAAACATCCTTTCTTTAAATGACAAATTGCATGTAGGCTTTTGAGATTTGGCAAAAATTTCAAGTTTTTCAGGTTTCAAAAGTAGCCATTAATCTCATAAATTTTTTAAATGTTACGACTAGATTCTTGACTCTTTTGTTTCCCATTAAATATTATTCAAATATTCCAATATATGTCTTAGATATTTGTATAATTGTTAAGTAGATCTCAATAGGAAAGTGTAGTTGATGAATAAAAAATTAGACTAGTTATCTTCATGCTAGTTAAGCCAAACTTGTAAACCAATATGAACAAAAAAAATTGGTTTTAGGTTACAAGTCCATAATGTAATTTTTTAGCCTACCTCTTCTCTTTTCAAATTATCTTTTTCTTATGTGCTATTCGATTTGTCTATTTTTCTATTCATATGAAAAAAATTTAATAGCACATCTTCTAAAAGGTTAAATATTTCCAAAACATCAAAACCTATTTTCTCTAAGCTTATTCTCAATTACTAAAATAGCAGCTAACCTACTCTTAAATGTACTTATTTGTATTCATATTTTGAAGTATAGTCGCTCATTCTTCATAGAATTCATTCTATTTATGATAAATTTAACTATCTTGCATTGTGACCACATAACATTACAATCTTATAGCAATAATATAGGCATACCTTAAATCTTAAATTGGACGTTTTTTTCTCACAAGACAATTTATTAGTTGTGGCAGTTATTCATCAAGCTATAAGCATTTTAAATATAATAGATGGAGTTGGTATAATATCTTTGTTGATGATTTTGGGGAGCATTTTTGTTCATATAACTAAGGATTTGTTAGCTTATGCTTTGTTAAACTGGGTAAAAAAACTTGCTCAAATCCTAGTGATGTGAAATATTTTTGAAAGTTGGTTTTAATGCCAATGTTATCTATTTTTTATTGTAAAAAATGGACATATTTGTCTTTTTTCTCATGTCTTTCAAAAATGTTATGGAATTGTCTAATCTTTACACATAGTATATTCAAACCTATTACAAGAATACTTTTTCAACCACGTTTAATCAAACAAAAATAAAATTTCATTTAAAATACACTTTTTTGTTCCTTTCTTAAATGGTAATTACCACAACAAACAAACCTAGTAACTTTTTGACAATATTTCTAAAATGCGTTCCTACAAAAGTTACCTTCTAAGTTAAATGTGGAAGTTGAAAATGTGCAGCCAATTAAAGAGAAGCCAGAATTTGCATTCCACTTCCATTCATCTATCCTATGTAGGTAATTTGTCCATTTAATGGGGATACGCTACCTTTGGGAAGCTGTTTACCTGAGATTACTAATGGTGCTGATAAGGCCAAGGACTTTTTTTCTTCCTGATGGGCGTGCTTTGCTGAATATTACCTACCAGTAAAAAACTCATCAAAATTGAGATAGATTAAATTCAATATGTATTCTGCCTTCCCTAACACAAACACCCTCTCTCTCTTTTCTCTCTTTTAGATGTTTAGAAGTTTTGCAAATAAGGGCTTTTTATTGCCTTTTAGGAAAAGGAGCAATCTTCAGCAAAGCAGCCCGAATTTTGTGACCTTTTCTTAAATAGTGATAGCTAGGTGTCTGTCTTTTTATTGCCTCCCTTATATGCTAGCTATTCTGATCTGCTTGGCTTTCAGAACCTCTTTTGGGGTTCTCTTTGGAGTGAAAAAATGAAAGAAATAACAATTAGTTTGTCATATTTTTAGGAGTTAGTCGATGCCTCAACTCAGAAGCTTTTTGATGAAGTAGGAGAAATTTCTTTGCACTTTGGTCTTTTAAAAGATTCGTTTCTAAATCTTTCAGCCATTCCCAAGGTCTTCATGCAGCTTTTCTCCTTTTCTGAAATATTACTAGTAATTCTTGCATCTATCCTATGTAGGAAATTTGTGCATTTAATAGGGATACGCTACCTTTGGGAAGCTTTTTACCTGAGATTACTGATGGTGATGATAAAGTCGAGGACTTTAGTCTTCTTAATGAGCATGCTTTGCTGAATGTTACTATAGGAAGAAAACTCATGAAAATAGAGAAAGCCTAAATTCAGTATGTGTTTAGCCTTTGCCCGCACAAACACCCTCTCTCTCCTTTCTCTTTTTCTCATGTGTATAAGTTTTGCAAATAATGGCTTTTTATTACTTTTTAAGAATAGTAGCAAACTTCAGCAAAGTTGCTTGAATTTGATGACCTTTCCTTAAATAGTGATAAGGCCAAGGACTTTTTTCTTCTTGATGATCATGATTTGCTTAATATTACCTATCAAAAGAAAAGAAGACTAATCAAAATAGAGACAGCCTAAATTCAATATGTATTCTGCCTTCCATTACTCGAACACTTTATCTCTCTTTTGTCTCTTTCAAATGTTTAGAAGTCTATGATAGGAATCTTATGCATATGATTTTATGAATAAGCCTTGACCTTAAATATATAGGTTGTTTTGTTACCCATATCAAAAACATTTGCAAAGGATTGAATAGATTCTTATGAATATGAAGTAATGTCATAGTACTCTGATGTTACATAAATTGTAGCTTAAAATATGATATTCATATTTAGAAGAGTACCTTAAGATACATATACTATTTGTGTAGTAGTACTTAGCAAAATGCCTCAACTTCAGAATATGTGGGTCTCTCCACAACCAAATTCAAAACCTCATCTCCTCAAAGGCATGTAAAGAAATTGCATGATTTAAAAAATCTTCTAAGAGAAAAGGAAAAGTATGAGTTTTATTATATTCAATGATTGTGGAAATGCAATTTGCCTTGTAAAGAACTTTGTTGATACAATTGAAGTTTCTTGGCATCAGGTTATTAATTGATGGGGTATTATCAAAATTTTTAGTATAGATATTTAAATAGACATGCTAACAAAGCTAGCACTATTAACAAGCTCATAATATTCATTACTCTAATGAGTTTTCAAGAAAAGTGATTGGAAGAAAAGATGCACAAAAAGAGTTAAAAATTTGAGGAGATTACCTGTGTAAATTTCCAAGACTCAATTATCCCACTAAAAGATTATTAAGATGTCGGGTCTGATTAAGTCCACTCTAGATGCATATGAAGTTGAGCAGATCATATGTATTAACTTGTATATGAACCTATAAGATTTCAAAATCACAAGTCAAAGCAATGTGAACTATGCAAATCTATTGGAAAATAGATGCTTGAGAGTTGAATCATATTTTTCTCACAATTCAACAATAAGCACTGAAGGGTAATTTATGTTGACATGTAGATCAAGCACCTATTGTCCTTATTTTTTATATGCAAGTGGATGGTGGCGGGTGGCTCAGAGGCATATAAAGGGTCAAACAAGCTATCAGAATTTTGGTGAAATCAAACGAAATATTTTAAGTGATTTGCAATCTATATTTTGTTTTATAAGCTACCATGACATTGAGGATGTGAGTCACTTTTGGGAGGGAAAGCTTGGATCATAAGAGATAAAAGTGATGTTTCTTTTTATGACTATCTCTTTGAGTTCTAATGAAGATGTTTGTAAGTGTGAAAAGGAGTTTTTTATTTCTTTTGTATTTGAGATTTTTACGTAAAATTGCCTTTTTTATTATTCATGTATGTTTTTCATTATTTAAATTGGTAAAGTTGGTAGGTATCACTTCAATAGGGTGAAATAAATGGTAGATTAGTGAATCATTGATTTGAGGAGTTAGTTATTATTTATAAAGTTTCGTTGGAGTTTCGTAGAAGTGCAGCTTTGAACATGCTCTTTAATTCCTTCTTTACTCTTTCTCTCTGTCATATTTGCCCGTCTCTCCCCTGTTCTCTCTCTCTCACTCACTTTAAACCATTCCTTTCTCTTTCTCAATTTATTTTTCAATCTTGTTGTTTAGTAAGTCTTCCTGAACAAAACTAATTATAAATGTCGATTGAAAACACTTGTTGTCCCTTCCACCCAAACACAACAAAAAGGCATATTTAGTAAATAGTTAAATAGATGATGGTTTGTTCATGTCAATCTTAAATGCAACTTATTTCTCGTTCTTAATTTTTGAGAAATGAACGTTCAAATACAAAAGTCATTCTTTCAGTTAGAACATTGCATTTGAAATGAAAGTTGCATCTTCTTTTGAGACTACTTTAGATTTAATACAAGTGCGAATCATGTATCCTTCAGTTGTGCTTTTATTATTTTGATATGCTGGCTTACCATGAATAATGGATTCCTCCTGTCATTTGTGTGGATGAATGGCCTTGTAGGAAGCTTCATGAAGCAATGATGAGATCAACGACTTGCGAGCAAAGCTTAGCTCAATGGAGACGAAACTGAATTGCTGCCGTGAGAGGCTGAAAGAGACTGTAGATGAGATGAAGCTCATGGAAAAACTATAGGGAAGCTTCCACTTTGTAAAAAAACCAACTTCGCGTTTACGAACTGTATATTGTCGACTTGACCAAAAAAATATGCAGAGAAAGATTGAGCCCTTCTTCCAAATAGGTACTTTTTCTGCCTTGCTTCTTTCCTCACCTTTAGCTCCAGAAAATTATTTTTGTAAGATTTTATTTGTAAATAATTATTTAAAAAATTTGAAGATTTTTTTATTAATCTATCATATAAAGTGCATTAATTTATTTATTGCAGGACTTTTCTTAAAACAAAAATGGAATTCATTTTTCAAGATCATGTCTGTTTAAATTCATATGTTTTGAGAATGTCTTATATTATTATATTTTTTATTAATACTTTTATACATTAAAATATTTATTATTATAAAATGATAGAGATTATTAAATTCATTAGTTCAAAAAATGATATGTAATTTTTTTAATAATAGATAATTTAAATTGCTTCTTTTGAAGATGAAGGACTGCTAAATTTTAAACTTGTTTCAAAGTCTTGATCCATTATCTTTTAGAAATGCAAAGTAAAGTTAGGTTTCATATGTAATATAATAGTTTTTGTGAACAATGTAATTTAATAATTTGGTTCATATAGATATGAGCCAATATTTATGTTAAATAAGTTGTCTTAATAACAAGGAAATAAATATATTTTGTTATTCTATCTACAATCACTTATATTGAATCAAGACCTATTGGTGATTGAGATAACTCTATCACAATATCTATAATCACTTCTTCTCATTTTGATTTATGACTGGGTGAAGGTTATAATATTTCTCTTAGTTTTGTTATTCATCTTTGATTTATTGATAGATTAAACTTCTTAAACCACTTCGACACATTTTTTTTATTCCAAGCCACCTATCACGTGCTCACATGTCAGCCACCTACCACGTGCACAATAGGTCAATGAGTATGTATATGGCCTTTCACGTATAGAAGCTACACCCACTTGTATGTAGTAGTTCGTGTTTGCATAGATGGTCTCATTGTAATGTAGAATTTGTATAATTTTTTTTGGTTTGGTCAAAATTTACATGGTTTTTTAGAAATGAAAATATTATGTCCAAACATCTATATAAATGTATAAGAGTTTTATCTAAAATATTTTAAGACTCTTTAAATTTTAAAACTTTGTGAATTTAAAACTACTAAACTTCTTAAGAAACTAATCTCCTAAATTACAAAAACCCTCATCTCCTTCATTTCTTCCTTAGTTTCCCATTGTTCTTATGCTTCAATTTCATAGTTGTAATTCAAAAAAAGGAATGTATGCTATCGAAGGCCTTAATTTGAAAATACCTCAAAAGCAGATCAATAATCTATAAAAATATTAAACTTAATTTGACATAAATAATGTATTTATTTTTTTATACAAATATTATAAATGCTAAGTCAAAGTCATGAACGAAGTAATTATTTTCAAAATGATTTAGTTGTTTGATTGTATACATAATCACTTTTCTATTCCGCATGAGCTCATAGCATAGACATTGTAAACATGCATCATTGTACACACAATATGCATCTATACATTCTAGAAGTGCCATTTTGCAACTAAATTCCATATCTTTAAATATATAGACAATATGCGTGTAGTTTCGTAATACTATAAGTAAATATATAATATGTTCTAAAAATTTTTAATAAATCAAAATATTATTTATGAATACAATTATAAACTAATCTAAATATTATAAAATATTGTGTTCATCAGATTTATGAGAGCTGATGATACATTTACTAAATAATAACTTCAAAAATACATAATATTCTTGTCTTATTTAAAAAATAACTTCAAAAATATCTCCATATTTTATTTTCAATTGGTGATAAGCAAATCATTGACCAATCTTCAAAAATAAAATTAATTCTTAGAGTTCAGCAAATAGACTATCAATTTTTAGTAAAAGATATTTATTCAATTGAAATCTTTTAGCAAATTAATTTTATTTCTCATGTAATTTTGAGTTAGTTAAATCATAATTTGCATGATAAGCATAAATTTTTAAAATCCTTTAATGGATTGTAGTTTAAAAAATATAATAAATTATTTTTAGTTTTAAAAATTATGTAATGATAATTTTTGTTAAATACTTAATATATTTAAGCTAACTCTCTAAGTTCGACTGTTCAAGAATCTAAGACAAGCATCCCCATTGATGACCTCAATATTTTTCTCATATTTTTTATTTTTCTCTTTTAATTTGAACACTTGTTCATTATATATGTATATATATATATATATATATATATATATATATATATATATATATATATATATATATATATATGTATCACTTATCTTCTCATAATTTGGAATATATGTATTAGATAATTATTAGTTTTATAAGATTAGTTGTAATTGTTAAAATTGAATTTTAATCATTCTATACTGATGATGTTAATAGTATTATTTGGGAAAATTATATCAAAAGTTTAGAATTTAACAAATTTACATAATTGAGTAGGACAATGAATAGAATATCCTTTTGCTCAAATTCTTTTCCAATTGAATGGTATACCACTTTAGCTTTATTTGATAAAGACCACCTTTTCATGAAAAAAGGGAAAATAAGTTTTCAATTGTACATAACAAAATAAAATATAGCACAACTTATAACAAGATAACTAATATATAATAACTCGACTTAAAAACAATTGATTTATCATTAACAAAAAAAAATATCGAGTCCACGGCAAACTTAGTTAGCCTAATCTCATAATATTAGCTTGGTATTAAAAAAATCATGTGAATAATATAAAAATGGTTGTTAAAAGTTTCCTACATGACCTCTCGTGATGTCTTATGCCTCTTTTCCAAAACACATTGGTTCACATATGGTACATTTATTTTATGTTTATTTGTTTAAATGACTAAAAAAAAGGACAAAAACATTTAAACTAAAGAAATAAAGAATTGTGAATGACAAATTTTTGATATTTTTAAGATTATGTTTTTGAAAAACGTTTACATCAAACATTGGATAGATACCAATAATATTTGAAATCACAATTTTCAAATCAGGAATTATGATATTAAATTTAAGACAATGATTGGGAGTGAGGAAGATTGGTGGTAAAATGATCCAAGCACATAAGAATTCATTTATTTTTATTGGATATTCTTAAAATGGATTACAAAATTGGAATTTGTTTTTGTACAAGTTCAATTAGTAAATAATTAATAAAAAAATTTGTAGATTTTCTTAATTAATCTATCATGTAAAATTTAAAAGATAATATTTTAAGGTTGTTATTAAAAGAATGTAATTAGATGGGAGAGAATATCAAAAAAACATATTATAATATGACTTTTTGTATAAAGGGTGGGTCTTATGTGTGTCATTCATTTTTTTTAACTTTTTAAAGCTAAAAATAATTGGTATTTTAATACAAATGTTTCATTAAATTTTTATCCCTCTTAAATAAAACTAATTATTCAAAATACTTTTATAAAACTATATATTCAAACAAACAAATTATATTTTTAAATATAGTATTAACCAATTATAATTTAACAGTAGTGCAATTACAAGGAAGCACAATTACAAGAAAGATTGAAGAATATTCTTGAAATGGGTCCATGGACATGATAAGAATAATGAACTAATGATTATTGATATCATTCTCCAAATAATAAAATTATTGCTCATCACCACCATCAAGTAGCCTTTAAAATTATTGAGTTGACAACTCTAGTGACATGTTGTTTTCATTATTGACAGTCACTCTTAGAGATCAATATTATTCTCAAGCCAACAAAGTCCAAACACGTGTCTCTAATAAATAAGCAAATCATGGCATAATTAAAAAAGTTTAAGTAAAATAAAAATAAAGGAAAATAATAAGAACATATCAAATTTTTAGATGATTTAATTTCTTATTCTTAAATTCATATCTACCCTTTAGATATTTTTCTTGGGACTATCACTCTCCTTTCTTTTATCAGAAGTGTTGGCAAAGAAGCTTTACAATAGTTTTTTTCAGAGAAAAAAATTTAAGCCTTAAATTCCCTTCACACATGGTCCAAAAGTAAACACCTTCCCACACAAGGTTAAAAGTGGAAACCTTTTCTATAAAGAATTATTAAAATAGGCTCTCTTTTCTCATATAAGGCTCAAAGCAAACACCTCTAAATCCTTGTTGGATTAAGCCAAATTCAATAATAACAATAACAAAATTTTACATAAGCTCTCTTAAAATTAAAGAGTGAAATATATATATATATATATATATATATATATATATATATATATATATATATATATATATATATACATATAACTTTAAAAAATGATGCCAATTATGTACATAACTTCTAATTGCAATACTAAAATTTGTAAGTAGTAAGTGCATTTATTCAATGCAATGGGTTTTTCCATCTATTTATAGAACTAACATGGTTGTTTGTAATTCTTAAAAACTATCAATTTTAGCTTACCAACCTCCCAAGTCTTCTAAGATATTTTCATATTCTTGATTAATACCTTAATCCTTGTTAGCAATGCTTCAATGAGAAAATATAAATAGCCAATTAGCCAAGCTATGCTTTACCACCTATTAGTCTATTTGAGCATGTTCTATAATTTATCCATTTTTTATCCACCAAATTTAACAAACAATTTATCAAATTGAATGTTGTACTATTTAATGATAATAAAAATTGTTCATCGAACATTTCATTGCCTTTTGATATTACTCAATTTTGAGTTGCTAACAAGGAGATTATCCATCAAATAGTTTGATAATTTTTTAAAAGAACTCAAGTTTTAGTATATTTTAATTTAATATTTATTAGATGGTCAAATTATTATCATATCATTACTAAACTAGTTATCCAATGTCTATTAAATAGACTAATTGGAATTTTATAGAGGTTGACGTTGGCAGCCCCATATGACCATTAATAACTAAGCTATTAGATAATCCAATGTTTTGTCGACTAGCCATCAGTCAATTATGAAATGTTTCGATGTTTTTTCAAAAGAATATACAAATGATGGCTGAGTTTAAACTAATAAGTATTTCTTGATAGAATGTTTAATATTTATTAGAGAACTAGTCAAATGTTTAATGCTTTATTAAAGAGAGAAGTTTTAGCTAATTAATTTTATTTCTCATATTATTTAACTATGCTAAATTTTCAAAAGCATAATAAAATGTAAAATTTTAAAAATCCTTTAATAAAATATTGTTTTAAAAATATGGTAGACATTTTAGTATTAAAAACTATATAATAATAATTTTAATAAATATTGAATATATTTAAGCTACTTAATCAAGCTAATCGTTCAAGAATCTAAAATAATCATTCCTATAGTTCATATGAATATTTTTCTTATATTTTTAATCTAATTTGTACACTTGTTCTTTCATAATTCTTGAATAATATATATCTATGAACATATATACATCTTTTGATAATGATTTATCTAATCTTAATTATGTGTGCATATATGTATATATATATAATATTTTATTATTTCTTATAATATTGATTATAAAAATTAAGATGGAATTTGAATAATTTTGGAGTGATTAAACTTTTGTATTATTTATGATAATTATATCAATAGTTTCGAATGCAATGATTAATACATTTCTTAGTTGAATAGAATATTCCTTTGGCAAGTTTCTTTACAAATTGAATGGTATACCTTTTAGTTGTCTAAGATAAAGACCGATTTAGATGATAATAAAAGATAAAATAAGTGTTCACTTTCACATAACAACCAATATTTCATGTGTTACACCCTTGTGTTTGATGAGTTAAGCATAAATGTTTATATCTCACATGGACTTGTTTTAAGTAAAACTATTAATATTCAATTAAGAGAAGCCATGAACTTTACATGTCTAAAATAGTGGTCTTCAAGGCTCTTGGAGTCATTGTAAGTTTCAAGGAAATTGAAGACGTGTATTCAAATTTTTATGCTTGAATTTCTTTTTTTTCCCTGAATTTGATATATCCAAATTTTTAGATGATGTAGCACACTAGTAGTATTAATATTTGAAAATGTTATAAGTTTAGTAATTGTCGAATTTTAATTTTTGGGCAAAGCATTATTGATTAAAAGTATAGACATTAGTATTTGATTTTTTTAAAATTATTTAGGAATTATTTTTCATGAATTTCTTTTCATAGTCACTTAGGACACTTGTAATACTATCATAATATATAATTAATTGAGTATACTTATATCCAAACTTTTGGCACAAAAATTCTCACAAAACACTATAAAAACACTTTAGTCTAGGGATGTTTCACTGTAGTATTGGGTGGGTCAACTCGACCCAACCGCTGGTCCGTCAAGGCTTTAGGGATTTTAAAAAAAAAATAAAAAATGGTTCGATAGACCTGAAGGGGCGAGCGTAGCCCGAAGGCAAAGGAAGAAGGCCATAGGGAAAGCTTAACTGAATATTGCGAAATCAAGTCAACCAGGACCAAGTGATCAAATCATGGTCAAGGAGGAGGGAACCAACCCCAAACAGCTCGAGAGACATATGAGCCGAAACCCTCATAGAGGGCAATGGCAACACAATTTTGGCAATATGGTACTAAATTCTCATGCGATTGTTAAAGAAGGCAGAAGGGGAGGGACAATCTAATGGCTTAGGTTAATAAAGGTAAAATGCTGCAAGTAAACAGTAAAATGACAACCAAAAGCTTTCAACCTGAGGCAGTTTTGCAGGATTATGTGGAACCACTATAGTAAGTTTCTAATTCAATAATTTATGGACAAATTATACTAATAAATTCAAAACAACCTACGTGCCATCCAATGGCCAAGACTAATCTAGAGCGGTAAAATTAGTATTTTAAAGAAATGTCCATTTCAAGATTCAAATCAAACGATGACTGCTATGTATTTGTTACCCAAACAACAAGTTCGTTTAGAGTCATTCGGAGTGGATTTAGAGCTCAAATTTGAGCTCTATAAATAGGGAAGGATGAAGAACTCCAACATGTTACAATTGCTAAGTTCTCAAAGCTTTCAAATCATAATTTTAAGCTTTTACAAGCGCATACAGTGCTTTCAAACTCAAAAAGTGAAAGTTCCAAGAAGAAACCCAAAATTGGAGGTTTTGCATCAACTATTTTCAATTACTATTCTTCCCACATTTTAGTTTTTTCTTTGGAATGTTTGTTGTATTAAGTGTGCCTCATACTTTTAAATTATCTTAAGTTGATATTTTTTTGCCAAGTTTTGTATTTGTTTCCTTGGTGTAATGGCATCCTGGGAATTGTGCAAAAGCTCGGGGTTTGAGTTGAGCCCAAAAAAACTCAAATTGGTTCTAGATTAGTCGTAGGTAGAATCCCTAGTAGGTTTGAGGTGAGTCGTACAAAAAACCTTGCTTGTAATTTGTGATTTTTAGTGTTTTTTCCAAAACACCGATTGGGGGTGGACCTAGGCTCTATTTTAAGTCGAACTACCTTAAAAATATTTTGCGTAATATTTAACTACTTTTCTCATTCTTGCATAAAAAATTTAAGTTTTAATTTAAACATAAAATTGAAAGAAAATATTAAAATTTTATTTACCACAATTCACCCCCCTTCTTGTGGGTTTATTTTAAGCACAAAAAACTTCAATTTTAAATTTTCATTCTTTAAAAAGTAAAAAACCCTCTTTTTCATAAAAACATTTTTCATAACAATACTTAGAAGAGGATAACAATTTTATTATTACCAAGAAAAATTTGTAATATATTATGAAAAATTAAAAAAATTCTATTCAATGAATTTTATTATTTCTTTTTGAAATACGAGTCTTATAAGTTATATAAAATTAATTTTATCATTGATAATAATAATTTATTTCAATTAAGATGAAATTATGTACATTTATTGCATCAAATTTTTTTAAATTTAATATTATGTTTAATTGCCATTAATCATTGTTTTTGAGATGTAAGCTAACAAACACTCAACATAAAGGTTTCTAACCACTAGCAATTGGTATCAGTATTAGTGGACAATTGATCTCAATTATGACATAGAAATGGTAGTTTGATATTGGTGGCAGTGGAATTAATATTTGTTTACCAAAATATGATGACATTCTAATAATGGTGAAAATCTATAGCGATACCATTATGTTAGACAATTGTAGGTTAGTAGTGATGGATGATATTTTGATCACACGTGGTACTTATTGAGCGATAGTAATGAGTGCATTGGCTTGAGCAATGGTAATGTCTACCATTAATAGAAAACTAATGATCATGATTAATATAATGATGATGGTTAATGCCAACCTTAACCTTGATTATTAGCTTTTCATTAACCCTTTTTTAAACTATTGCATAGCAAGTCATGCACATTTTTTGTTACTTCTCTTAATAATCTTAACAAACTTGACAGTAAACCATAAACTCAATTAGCACTAAGTTAGCTAAACCACTATTGATTATTGTTATCACTATTTCCATGGTTAAGTAATAACTCTAGCATCAGTAAATTGCCATGCCTTAGTACCTAAGGACATCACTATCATAAGTTATCTTGGCTAACAAATTACAATTATCGACTACTATCGACAACGATAAAAGTGTTATTAAAATAATCCACAAATCTTTTGACATAGTAAAAAAAGGACTAGTGAAAAATTGATTACTTGCGTTAGGACCTAGTTGAATGTTACTTAATTTTGTTGATGATTTTTCTAAAAATAGCCTTATGTGATTTTAGTAGATTAACTTAAGTCACACCTTCAAACCTATCATGTTAAACATAAAGTTAAGGACTAAGGTTTTAATCTAACTATAGTGGTTAACATTTGATAAGTTAACAAAAAATTATATAAACCATGATAAACAAAAAATTGGGTAAATCATGATAAAACTAATACTGACATAATCAACTCAATAAACCCAACTTCTTTTTTAAATATTTGACTAAATTAATGTAATAAAATCTCTTATTAAATTCTTCTTTTTTTCTTATTTTAAAAACTTATCTTTAATGACAAATGAATTATCTTACATCATATATAGGATTATTAACAATTCTAATCTAAGATCATCATAAAAATGTTCAATTGAAACTTTAAACTTAGCTTAAGCAGAAAATGTCTTTCTTAATTCAAATATAACTCAAGGAAAACACTGTTCAACTTTTTATTAATGTTCAACCTTATTTTTATTAAATTGTTGATGCTAAATACATAAACACATTTTTTTTATTTATTGAATAAATATAAATCATTAACTTTATTCACTTAAATGAATGTTGGATCGTCTCCAACCATATGTCAATATCTAAACAATGTGGTTCTCAACCAAAAATACAAGTTTGAACCATTATAAACACATAGCTGGATTTTGACCTTTACTTAAACTAAACATAATGTCTTTCTCATTTCTTGACATTTCTTGTGCTACATTGTACGAATCTTTACAAAACAAATAGAAAAGATTAAAAATAAATATTACAAAAGCAAACAAGTTAATGAAGCAATAACTCTTAATAGTTTGTTGTGATATCCCTTAATGTGACATTTATTTACTATGGATTGATGGGCATTTAACAGTTTTATTAGTTTAAATCTATTGCTTAGAAGTATTGGTTTGTTATGTATGTCCTTTTTTATAAATTGGGTCCCTTTGTTTGTGCTTCTAGTGATTATAGATAATGTAATTTTATGTTTTTTATAATTTTCAACCTCCAAATATAGGTGTGCAATACGAAATAATTATAAAATTGAGTGTTTCTCCTATATCGAACAGTGAATTAAACCTTTTATTAATATTCCTAAAATAATATTTTATTCCTAAAATATCTTTTATTTCTTATCTAATACTCTTTTATCTATTCTTTATCTTCAGTTATGAAATTAATCAAAATTTTTAAGACTTAATAATTTTAATTCAACAAAACTAATCTTTTGATAACCATTAAAACTAAATTAACAAAAAAGCATCAATCTTAGCCAATTAGTACAAGAAATTATTAAAATCGCAAATAAAATCAAATGTTGCTATTTCAATCTTAACTTTATTGTAGATTTTCATATAACTATTCTTGTAGTTTATAGAATGTAATAGTCTTCTATCTAATTTATTCTCTTTTATAAATATTGATTTCTTTTTATAAAAATTTATCTATGAGAGAAAAGCTTTAGATCCTAATCATAATAATTTCCTAAATTAGTAAGAAAAAAATATGCAGTGTCAATCCTATTTGACCAATCAAATTAATTCTTCTATATATGTTGCAATGTGTTTAACTCAATCCTAAAAGCCTCATTAAGTTCTCAATTTAGTTTTGTATTAATGGCATTGTAAAATATTAAAATATTTAAGTTATTAAGACAAGTAATAAGAAAAATGAAAAATATTGAGCTTATGATAAAGGTTTAATATTAGTATAAATTATTTTTTAAAATTAAATTAAATTAATTAACATTATAATGGAACGAAATTAGGTTAAGAAAATTTGAAAAACATAATGTAATTTTTTTTTCAAAAATGTATTCAAAGATTATAACTAGATTATATAAATTTATTAAATAAAAATTAGAATGATTTTCATCAAGAAAAAAATTTAAGATTCCAAATATTTATATTCGAGATGTTTTAAATATAAATTGATAGACAACTCTCTCAATTGTCCTTTAGATCTTAATAGTAAGTTAAGTTGAATTAAAAAGCGAGCTAGTTTAAGTGGATTAAGTGCAATATATGTTATTTATACAAGTTATGATAAAAACTTGCTAATGTTTTTGTCTTTATATAGAAAAAATTAAAATGTATATAAAAGGAAAAAAATTGACTATTCACAAGCTTAAATCTTTTTCAATTTCAAATCCGTTCAACTCATAGCATAATCCTTCATATAGATAAATTTCTCATATTATGATAATTTGCAAGCCTTGTGATCATAATTTGAGATTAGAGCATTAAGTGGTTGGGATACAACAAAATCTTTACTTTGATATCAAAAACTTATATAAATAAGTAGGGCTATTCGAAAAGATTAGTCACACTAGTCCTAAGCAACAAGAGATGGGTAAGTAAGGTAGTGGTGAGGATGCTTAACTACAAGCATCATAGAGGAAGTCAAGTGGTGGCTAGGAAGCCAAAGCCATTTGTGAGGAGGGGTTGGCCTCGAGTATAGAGAAGGAGTACAAGCATAAATTGATGTTATTGTTAGTGCTGGACGACCCAAATGACAACATTGTAACGCAAGGACATGATTTGTAGTGATGAGAATGTAATTAGCTAGAGGCATGACCATCACAATGCTTGGATGTGCATCATGGCGATGGGAAACAAGAGGCTAGATTCTCAAGTGCAAGATGGGTATGAGTGGTGGATAGTTCAGGTTAAAGGCAAATGACATTGGAGTTTGGGAGTGATCAACAAGGTGTGGCCATTTGATTATAGTATGGTAAGAAACACACACAATGGAAAGAAAGGGGTGGAGTGAAAAAGTTGTGAGGACGAAAATATTGTTTTGTGATGGTGCCAATAAACAAAATCAATCTCAAAAGGGAGGAGGTGGAGAACCATGTTGAATTATGACTCGGACATGGAGAATGTTGGCCTATGTTTTCTTGGAAAATTTTAATTATGCACCCATGAATCAAAACATCTTAATACCTTCAAACCATTTAATTATCTTTATATATGTTACAAAATAATGAATTAGTTGTACTTAGAAAAGATAAAAAAATGATTATCTTAAAAACTAATAAAATAATTAAAAAGAAACATGAAGCGAACTCTGTAAGATTGCAGCTTAAAGAAACAATTCTATCTCTAAAATTCATTTAAAAAGGCCTCATTTCTTGAACATTTTAAGCTCACGTTTGGAATTTGCTCTATAATTAATCTTGAACTTAGATCTTTTGCATTTTTAGCTTTTGTGATCCGCTTATTATGTCACATCAAAGATGTTAGATTTATTTCATGTTTCTAAAAGTTTTGCAAAACAATACAGCTCAAAATTGAAATTTTTGACAGTTTTCTTGCTTAAAGCTCGTGAAAAAGAAAGTAAAGTAGCTAATATGAAAGTGTAGATTTTCAAAGTATTTGGCTAGGAAAAATATTAATAATTAAGTCTATTGAATTTCTTTGACAATACCATTATCAAGACTATGAAATTGTCATCCTTCAAAATAATCAATGGCTATAACTTTAAGAAAACAATTTATTTTATTGAAATAAATTATATATATATATATATATATATATATATTATTCTATATATTAATTTGTAAGAGAAATTTATAACTTGCCTAAAAAAGTAAAAGAACAATTTGATGCTCATAGTTTCCAATATGTTTAAGTTATTAGTAGAAATAAAATTTAGAATTTGATGAATAAGATTACATATTAGAATGTATTGTCTTGAAAACTTTGTTATTATCAAATACAAAAAATATATATGTGATGCTTCATGGTTCATTTAAAATTATTAAAAAAAACTTAATATCAATGCTTTTATTGTAAAATTAATATTTGATACATTTATCAGAAATGTTTTTAATGTATAGAATTTATTATTATGTAGATTTTATTTATATGAAAGAAATTTATAGATTAACTATTCTGTAAATAAGTTAATAGATAATACGTTTTCTTTGCGTTTTGAAATCAACTTCGATATTGTTGATAGTATATTGGACGATGAATATTCAAGTAATGTTTTGCATATATTTTTAGTTTATTGGAACGATCACTCATTATCTGAGGATAATTAGATAACCATAAATCTAAGGACCACACTTAACCCTTTCATTATTGGAACAAAAATAATAAGCATTAGATAGATAAATCAATAATTACAATTTGAAGTATTTTAAATCCCAAAGTGAGAACTTGATGGCAAGATTATTCATTAAAAATTATTCTATATTAACCATTTTCATATCATGTTAAAACTATAATTAAATAAAATGTATAAAAAATCAAACAATAAAATATATGTAATAAAGAAGCTATATTATGTGAAAGTAAACAGTATCATAACTAAAATATAATAGTCACCAAATTATATACATAACCTTAGATATACAAAACTCAAAAGCACCACAACTATGTAATAGTTTAATAAATCATATTCTCATCCATGATCTAAAAGTTTCAATCTCAATAATTGATGGGCACAAAAGATTATAATGCACACAACGCATCAAGCAATAAAATATGTATGCAAGAATGCATGATGTATATATAGGTTCCATGAAGTCCATTTCAAACCAAGCTTGATGAAGTATCCAAAGTTCATGTTTGACTAGTTAATGAAACAAACGTATCTAAATTGTTCAAGCACATTTTATGTACTAAAAAAACTTATCATGATATGAGTGTTATAAGTTACATAAAATTAATTTTATCATTGATAATAATAATTTATTCTAATCAAGTTGAAATTCTGTTCTTTTTTCGAAGCAATTTTTTTAAAATTTAATATTATCTTTAATTGCTACTAATTATTGTTTGTGAGATGTAAGCTAACAAACACTCAGCATAAAGGTTTCTAACCACTAGCAACTGGTATCAGTATTAGTGGACAATTGATCTCAATTATGACATAGAAATGGTAGTTTGATATTGGTGGCAGTGGGATTAATATTTGTTTTCCAAACTATGATGACATTCTAATAATGGTGAAAATCTATAGCAATACCATTATGTTAGACAATTGTAGGTTAGTAGTGATGGATGATATTTTGATCACCAGTGGTACTTATTGAGCGATAGTAATGAGTGCATTGGCTTGACCAATGGCAATGTCTACCATTAATAGAAAACTAATGATCATGATTAATACAATGATGATGGTTGATGCCTAGCTTAACCTTGATTATTAGCTTTTCATTCTTTTTTAAACTATTGCATAGCAAGTCATGCACATGTTTTCTTACTTCTCTTAATAATCTTAAAAAACTTGAAAGTAAACCATAAATTCAAGTTACACTAAATTAGCTAAACCACCATTGATTATTGTTGTCACTATTTCCATGGTTAAGTACTAAATCTATCATCTCTAAATTGCCATGCCTTAGTACCTAAGGCCATCACATCAAAATAACTTATAAAGCATGAGAGAACCCTATAAACTTAAATATTTAAAAATTAAAAAAATAATTTTATTTGATAGTGCTCGGTCAATGTGACTCTATTGAAGTAAAACTCCTTGGGTTTTGATAGTAGGTATAAGTTTTTTAGCAAGGGTTGCGATGGGTTGGCATGGGTTGATGCAGGTCAACATTGGTTCTTGGATAATTATAGGTTGAAGAGGATTAATTCAAGTCGATGGGTAAATGCAAGTGAAGTTAATCTGCACAAGTTGAAGCATATTAATACTGGTTTATGGGTTGGCGATTGAGTAGGTAGACTATTCCATTTGGGTCAACAAGGGTTGCATGGGTGGCATGACAATAACAATGATGGTAAATTTTTATAGCAACAACAACCATGGATGATCATTAGAGTAATTATCCCAAAATGCTCAATGTGAAGTTAAAATCAACAAAAATTTAAACCAATAGAACTATGTGTTCTTGGATTATTTTTTAAGCTAGAAATATCCAAAAAGATATCAACTAAATTAAAAAAACACATATATTATTATTAGTCCAAAACTATTAATGTTTAAATAAAATTAGAATTTATAATTAATTATAATTAATTATTTAAAGATTAACATTATTATTTTATAAATATTTTTAAAATTTTCAAATTTAAATAAAATATTTATTGATGTAATTAAATTTAAAATTATTTTTTAATCTTATATTCACATAAAAATTTATTTCATTTAATTTAAATATTTTATTTTTTTATTTTTTTTTCATTTAAAATAAAAAATAAAATTCATATAGATATTTTTAATTTCAAAATATTTATTATTTTAATATTTATTATTGATAGTGCAGTCGGTAGATGACATTTCCACGATGATTGTTGAAACAGAGACTGGAATGGTCAGGGAGGATGGCGTAGTGGCAAAAAATGTTCAAGCTATTGACTCTGGGATGCTGCATGCCCATGAGGCAATCGAACAGATGGAGAAGGCTCCAGGGCCCATGCCCGTCTGCATTACTACTGAGGGTACAAAGGGGCAACTTTTGCCCCCAACAAGGTGAGTTTTAAAGAAGCACTAACGGCAAAATCTGTTCCCTCAAATGGGGTGGTCACGCAGTTCGTCAAGCCGGCTAACATTGACGTTGTGGCAAGAGCAGCTGGGATGTTGAGTTCGAAGCCAATGGTGTTGTGTTGTTGTCAATTGAGGCATGCCAACGATGGAGAGATTTCCATAAATTTGACCTGGTCGGAAGGGTTTACGGTGACTCGCTTCCCTTCCCCGTCATTTTGCATGTACTACAAAACCGTTGGGGCCATTTCACAAACTTTTGAATCTAGACTTGATGGAGGGATGCTTCTATCTTCACTTCAGCTCCATCAAAGATAGGAACGAAGTATGCCTCGGGGGGGGGGGCATGGCAGGTAGTCAGTCTTGCTATGGGACTGGATCTATGGAATGCCGAGTTTGGCCCCTTAGCAAAGGCTGGAATGCGAGCCTCAGTATGGGTGAGGTTCCCTGGGTTGGCCTTAATATACTGGGATATAGATAATATTCCTACAAATGCAAAATCAATTGGGGATCCGATTTTAGTTGACGGGTGGACAGCTGATTTGCAGAGGTCTCATATGCGAGAGTTTGCATCAGGATGGATTGTCACAACCATTGAAGCCTGGGATTTGGCTGAACGGAGAGCTGGGGCTAACTCATCAAGCTTTTGAATATGAGGGCTTGATGCACGTCTGCTTCAGTTGTGGACATGTAGGACATTTCAAGTAGCATTGTAAAACTGCAGGAATAGGGGATGTTATTACTACGCAGCAGGCTGAGGAGGGGTTGTCTTCCTGTGCAACACCCACGAGGGACGTTGATGTAGGACAAAAAGGGGTATGGCGACACGAAAAGATACGAGATTGTGTGTGTAGATAGAAAAGGAAAGGGAAATGGTAAAAGCTTTAGATTTTGGGATTTTGGTGGAGGGGTAGGAAGATGGATAGTAGAACTAGTGTTGGTGATAACTTACTTGTGTGGCATCTCACCAGTTGGGCCTCGCACCCCTCCTCCCAGTACCAGAGCTTCAGCGAATCAGCACGCCAAAACTGGAGTGGCGTCTCACCACATGGACCTCACGTCCCTCCTCCCAGTATCAGAGCTTTGACGAGTCGGCACGCCAAAGACACTCAGAGCACTCACGCTCAGAATGGAAACAAACAAACTCAAAAGCTTGCATTAACTATTCCATCTCCTACAACAGAAGAGGACTTCCCCTTATATAGGAATCCATAAGGGTACAAAAGATATTTAACTCATAACATGGGAATACTAAAGGACACATGGGTAAATTAAAAGTCACCTAAAAATTACAAAACGACTCCTAAAATTCTGAGAAAAAAATAATGAAAATTAAGTTCATTTAACCCTAATTTCGGGTAGCTGGAGGCGCGGCGACGGCGGCGGCGGCGGCGGTGCGGGTCGGTGCTGGCTGGCTTGGGTCGACGCGTGTCTCAGGTCGCGGGTCGGTGCGGGCGGGCGCGGGTCGGCGCGGGGTGACGCAGGTCAGGGCGGGTCGGCGCGGGTCGGCGCAGGTCACAGGACGCGGGTCATCCGGGGGTAGCTTGGGTTGGCGCGGGTCACAGGTTGGTGCGGGTCGACGAGCCCGGGCGGGACTACGGCGCGGGTCTGGCTCGTCAGTCGAACCCGGGTCTGGTTCGACGGCGGCTCCGGCGGCGGACGGCGCAGCAGGCGGCAGGAAAAGTGTTTTTCGCGCTGTTTTGGCTTCTGGAAGTCCGTTTGAACTTCGAATTCGATTCCGAAAGATGTTCCGGAATCCATGTTTCGGCGCGTACTTCACTGCATCATTTTTTACCTCATAATATTTCGAAAAATATTTTGAAAAAAAAAATTTTTCCCCTGTTGTTCGTGCAACGTCAAGCTTTGATGTTCGCATCATTCTCCCGATGCGGGAAAAACTCAACTCCGTTGAGTTGAAGGATTCTTTCTCAGCTACAGGAATATGAATTTTTGTATCTTCTTCGTCACTTCTTTCTAGTTCAATCTCTTCGCATATGTGTTCTTCCTCCTCAGTAATTTCTTCTTGTTCATAATAAGCGAGACATAGTTCAATTAGGGCAACATACACTTCAAGATCTAGAGCTTCTTTTTCTCGATGCACGATTGATGGATCGACTTGAATAGGAGATGTAGAATTTTGAAAAGTGATTTATTTTGAATTTGGCTAATAGGCTCGCAAATAGTTTGAGGAAGTTTAGCAAAAGCTTGGTGTGTAGGTATTTGAGTAAGTGGAGAAGAAAAAAGTGAAATAGGATTTGTAGACTTTCTACGCAGTTGTTCTAAGCGATTGAATCTACTATTTGATGTTTTGGCAAAGATTTGTAAGGTTTGTTGCAATAGTCGCATTTGGGTGAATAAGTCTTTCATCTTGGTTTCCATGATATAAAAAAAACTAGATCGTCACAACGATAGAACGTCGCGAAACCTGCTCTGATACCAAATGATGTAGGACAAAAAGGGGTATGGCGACACGAAAAGATACGAGATTGTGTGTGTAGATAGAAAAGGAAAGGGAAATGGTAAAAGCTTTAGATTTTGGGATTTTGGTGGAGGGGTAGGAAGATGGATAGTAGAACTAGTGTTGGTGATAACTTACTTGTGTGGCATCTCACCAGTTGGGCCTCGCACCCCTCCTCCCAGTACCAGAGCTTCAGCGAATCAGCACGCCAAAACTGGAGTGGCGTCTCACCACATGGACCTCACGTCCCTCCTCCCAGTATCAGAGCTTTGACGAGTCGGCACGCCAAAGACACTCAGAGCACTCACGCTCAGAATGGAAACAAACAAACTCAAAAGCTTGCATTAACTACTCCATCTCCTACAACAGAAGAGGACTTCCCCTTATATAGGAATCCATAAGGGTACAAAAGACATTTAACTCATAACATGGGAATACTAAAGGACACATGGGTAAATTAAAAGTCACTTAAAAATTACAAAACGACTCCTAAGATTCTGAGAAAAAAATAATGAAAATTAAGTTCATTTAACCCTAATTTCGGGTGGCTGGAGGCTTGGTGATGGCGGCGGCGGCGGCGATGCGGGTCGGTGCTGGCTGGCGTGGGTCGGCGCGTGTCACAGGTCTCGGGTCGGTGCGGGCCGGTGCGGGCCGGTGCGGGTCGGCACGGGCCGGCGCAGGTCACAGGACGTGGGTCATCCGGGGGTAGCGTGGGTCGGCACGGGTCACAGGTTGGTGCGGGTCGACGAGCCCGGGCGGGACTCGAGTGCGGGTCTGGCTCGTCGGTCAAACCCGGGTCTTGTTCGGCGGCGGCTCCGGTGGCGGACGGCGCGGCAGGAGGCGGCCGTAGGCGGCGGAGGGAGCCGGCTGCAGGAAAAGTGTTTTTCGCGCTGTTTTGGCTCCTGGGAGTCCGTTTGACCTCCGAATTCGATTCCGAAAGATGTTCCAGAATCCATGTTTCGGCGAGTATGTTACTGCATCATTTTTTACCTCATAAAATTTCAAAAAATATTTTGAAAATAAAAATTGTTCCCCTGTTGTTCGTGCAACGCCAAGCTGTGATGTCCGCATCAGACGTGGAACATGAACAAAGCGGCAGCAGTGCGCTTGGGACTTCCACTAGCGAGTTCCTTGCTCGGGCTATGGCGAATGCTTTTAATGCGCCCACTCAGGAAGTTAAGAAACCTCTGGCCCCGGAGATGCTTGGGCCCAGGGATGCCCTTTCGTCGTTGGCTCAGCAGAAGATCAATGATGAGAAGCCTGAAGGACTGAGGCTGTGGATGCTCGTGAAGCATCGAGATGGCGTCCTTAGGAAGCAATGCAGAAAAATGAAGGGGCCACTGGATTGGGCCGGCTCCCACGTACGGGGATGAGGAGCCATGCACAGAGGAACGAATGATTGGGGTACTTTGGTAGGAGGAGAAGCTTATCAACAACAAGGGGAAGAAAGCCAGCAAGTAGACCGAGATACTCTGATGATAGATGATAGACAGAAACTGCACAAGCTCTGTCGAGCCCGAGGGCAGCTGAATAAAAGGCTTTGATGATAAGGCAGAAGGCAATGGAACACAAAGGAAAGATGCCAATGATCTGAGACGAATTTGGTCAAGATAATGAGAATGCCAACCCTTGACAGAACTGCGTTCGCTCTGCATGTCGTAGGATGTAGTGATTTTAGCACGGGGAGATTAAATAATGACGGGAGGCCCCGTTGTGTAGATGCTGTTGACGCTGGCCTTCGTTGCTGGAGCACACATGCTCACTATGACTGTGGTGGTAGACTGGGCTGCGAGAAGGTGGCTAATGTTGCTTGGAATCTGGTTAGCACATGTGGCGCTTGTGGGCTCTAGTGCGGGTTTGATTTCAAAGGAGCGTTCGACCCACACACTAATTTGGCTATTGCGTTGCTTAATGTGCCGTTGTGCATGAATTGTGCATGCTCCTGTAGTAGCGACTCTTCTGGAATCCTAAGAAGGCATATGGAGTAGGTTTTTTTCATGTTGTTTTCCTGATGTTAAAATTTGTGGTATGGAATATACGTGGGTTTCAGAATAAAAACTTAAGAACTTACCTTCAGCGCTTCATCAGGGAAGGGGCTATGGACGTCGTTGCCCTTGTAGAGACGAGAGCTTCTACCATTACCAGGAAGGATGGGGACTGGTTATTGGGTAGGGAGTGGAACTATGTTATCCAACCATCAGAAGGGAAGTCAGGCGGCATCATTCTGCTGTGGCAGAATGGGCTAACGGTGAATCTATTGGGATCGATGAGGCATTTTGTTGCTTTTGAAGTCATTTTGGGAATAGGAAGGAAGATCATTTGTTACGTAGTCTATGACCCAAAAGAGACATCCAGGAAAACTAAGATGTGGGGTGCACTTAGAGATGTTAGTGGCAGAGGCGACCAGCTAATTGTTGCATGTGATTTCAACCTCATCTTGTCACAAAATGAGAAAAGGGGGCCGGAAGTTCATCTTCAGAAGAGCTCACCAGGAGTTTTTGGACGTCACTCTGGACCTACACTTGATTGATCTTAAGTACATAGGGAACAACTTTACTTGGTGTAACGGCAAGGAGGGGGCATGAGGATCTATGAAAGACTTGACAGAGCATTTATGAACACTCAGTGGCTCCAATTGTTCCCAGGCTGCATGGTTACTCACCTTTCTAGGGTGGGCTCTGACCACTGCCCTCTCCTCATTGACCTTAGTGGGAGCCAAAGATCGCGTGTGGGAGCTAAAACCCACTTTGAAAATGTCTGGCTTGATTTCCCACAAACCGTGGGAGTGATCCATAGAATTTGGGTGAGGCGCGCCCTTGGCGAGAGAATGGATACTATCAACAAAATTTAAAAGGGTACTAGTGGCTCTTCATTGCTGGAGCAAGAGCAGCTTGAGCAATGCAATAAGAAAGAACGTGGAGATGCAGGAGAGTATTAATAACTTGTAGTTAAAAGAATCACAAGTGGGATCGGATGACATGGAGAATGCGCTCCTAAGTCGGCTAATCGCGGAATTTCACTGCAGCGATGCGTTCGAAGAGAGGTGGTGGTGGCAAACAGCGAAGGTACACTTGGTACGATTGGGGGACCGAAACCCCAAGTTCTTTGAAGCTGCTGCTACTGCGCGCATGCGGAGGAGTTTTATTACCCATATGCTAGATGCCTGTGGACGGGATGCAACCTCGACTGATGGCATTGGCTCCATCTTAACATCCTATTTTGAGGCAAAGTGGCATGATGCAACCTGCAAGCATCAGAAGGCGCGTTGGGGCTTGTGGGCTTGTCTTAGCAGTGATCAAATCTTGCTGGAGCAAACGGTGACTGATGCGGAGATAATACATGCTGTTAAGGCTATGCAGAACAACAAGTCCCCGGGCATTGATGGAATAACATCTGAATTTATGAAGGGTTGTTGGTCCACAACTCAGAAGGATATTTTGAGGGCTGCACATTGCTTCTTCGCTGAAAGGTGGATGCCTGTGAGCTGGAAAGATACTTTGGTGGTGTTAATTCCCAAAACGCAAAATGCGAGCAAGCCGGAGCACTATCGCCCCATAAGCCTGTGCAACGTCATATACAAAGTTATCGCGAGAGTTATGGTGGAGAGACTTAAGTTGGTCTTACTAAGTATTATCTCTAGGGAACAAGGTGTGTTTGTTCTAGGAAGATCCATCTCAGACGATATCTTAGTGGCCTAAGAGATGGCTTCACGTATGCATCACTCAAACACCAAGAAGGGTCTGATGGCGATAAAATTTGACATGTAGCATGCCTTTGATCACGTTCGCTGGGACTTTCTGCTCAACATGCTCAAAATGATGGGGTTCCCGCTGCTATGGTGCGACTAGGTGGAAGCGTGCATTACCAAACCTAGATTTCGGATCTTATTGAATGGAATCCTCCTGCCTTGGATTGAGGCCAGCCATGGCCTGCATCAAGGGTGTTCACTTTCACCCAGTCTATTCATTATTTTGACCGAGTATTTTTCTATACTCATCTAGGAATATGAGGAGAATGCTATTCTGGGGTTCAGGTGCTGCCAGCAAGCGTCTGCTGTGTCTGACCTTCTGTTCGCTGATGATATTGTGGTGTTTGTCCCTACTACGTGGAAAGCTGCAAACACCGCTTGCGAGACACTTCTTGAGTTTGGGACCGCTGCGGGATTGATGGTTAACCACTCTAAATCTAGCATCCTCTTTAGTAAAACAATGAGGAATAAGCACAAACGAATCATTAGCAACATCCTAGGCATGAGTCAAAGTGTTAAATTAAAGTACCTGGACACTCCCATTTTGGCAAAGGCTCTGGGAAAGAATGATGTTGGGTTTGTGATTCATAACATGGAGGAAAGGGTGACTAATTGTAGAGTAAGGCCTTTGTCACTGGTCGGGAGGATCATCATGATCAGGGAAATGTTAACTACAATTCCTAGCTACCTCATGAGGCACTGTGTCATTCCTTTAGCCACATTTGTTGCTGTGGAAAGGATTATTAGGAATTTTTTGTGGAGCGGCGTGGGGGGAGTAAAGGCAATGCACTATGTAGACTGGGATACCGTTATGCTGTCGAAGGATGCGGGAGGCCTCAGATTACTGGACTTGCACATCTGGGAGCAGGTGCTCAACTTGAAGATGTGCAAGCGGCTTCTTGGCCCCGAGCAGGGCCTGTAGACGGAAGTAATCAGAGGGAAATATGGACAAGAAAACAACTTTCTAAAAGCACCACGCGGTGCATCTCAAGCTTGCAGATTGGTGACTATGGCCATGGCACATGTGATTTCCAGCTTTGTTTGGAGAATTGGTGCTGGTAACAGGGTCTATTTCGTAGAGGATAATTGGATTGATTTCCTCCCAATCTCTTGCTGGCCAACTTATATTAACATGAATGTTTAGTGGCCAACTATGTTTGGGGAATACGTCATCAAGTGAGGTGTATGGGACGAATTGAAGATTCGGTCCTGGGTTGGTGCTCCTTTATTGGAGAGAATTATGCGACTACCTTGGGGGTCATGGGCAGGAGGAAGATATTCTCACTCAAGCAAATACTGGAATGGAGAAGATTGACAACCGCCACCTCTACAAAGAACTTAAGCTGGGTGCCAGTAGGTTTGATGGGAAACTGGGAAAGGAAATAAGGGAGGTTGTCAAGGGGGTTTGGAAGTCAAATGTGCTACCCGTGTACGCATATTTGCTTGGAGACTTGTGGGGAATTTTTTACCTACTGTAATTTTGCTTCATCATAGAATGCTTGCTGCATGCAACATTTGCTCCTGGTCCTGTGATGAGGTTGAAACGCTACAGCACATTTTTTGGAAGTGTCCTAATGCTCATGATGTTTGGACTGCATGTCATGTGGGTCATGCTGCTCTTGTTCTTTGGCCATGCAATGGGGGGGCAGCGACCAGGATTTTATCCACAACATCATGGATTTCATTGCCTTGCCTAGAATCCGTGGGGGCAAGGGCGAAGCTTGGGTGGCCAGCCTAATGACAACAATGTTCTACATATGGGAGAACAGGAATGCGAGAAGACACATTGGAAATCCCTTACACACCGGGACTCTTGGACAGAAAATTCAAATTTAGTAGACTGCAGCTTCTACAACTCCTAATCAGCACTTGTCCATGGCTTGCGGGAGCGCATGCTACTCTTTTGAGCTAAATGTAACTCATGCTGGGTTCCTCCCCCCACTGGCTGGATTCTGATTAATTGCGATGCTGCTGTTAGTGTTGACATCTCCGGGATTGGTCTTGTGGCGCGGGATCACCACGGCAGGCCCTTGCTGGTTTCCGGGAGGCAGTTCGTTTCACATGCTATGGAAGAGATGGAGATTGTGGCAACGTTAGAAGCTTTGGTGATGCTGAGGATTAGCTTGTCATATTATACTGTAGTTGAGATACAATCGGACTCGGTGATTGTTGAACAGAGGGTGCGTAGCCTTCTTGTTAACCCTCCAGAGGGAGGCTGCTATGCTCTTGCGCTTTGGCATGCACGTAATTTGAGCTCCCTAAAAACATCACATATCGGCAGGGAGGGGAACGCGCCAGAGGATTTGATTACGCGCGCTGCTTGTGAGAAGTCGGACTTGACGTGGAATGATGACGCACGGATTCCCGAGGCTTTTCTTAATCTTCTGCTCCATGACTTTTGCTTTGATCCTCCTTAGGATTTCATGTTAGCTTATTAAGCACTTGCTTATGATAAATAAAAAAAATCAACCAATTATTTCAATTTTAACCATCTCACAAAAATATAATATAAAAATATCTTAAAAAAACATAGAAATAAATAATAAAGGAGCTCTAACCAAGAATTCATTAATTTCAATGACAAATATATTATTCAAACTAAACTAATCAATTAAGTACACGTTATATTATAGTTATTGAAATTTTATTGAATAATATCTTTTTTTAAAATATATAAAAATTATTATTTAATTTTAATTTTATTTTTAAAAATAACTCTCCATTACCTCATTAATATTCCACACCTAACTTTGGCGTCAAGCCGCCCAAAACATGCTGTCGGTACTTAATGCCCTAAATCTAATGGTTAGCTCCCTTAATTAAGTCAGCTATTATAAGGACGTGGCCAAAAAATGTGGTGCTTAGTGTGGCACTTGGTGTGCACCATCCCTGCGAACCGCGACCCCTTAACCTCTATTTTTGTGTAGAATTAACTAATATCATTATTTTATTATAAAATTGCAACATAAATAACCATTTCTCCTTTATGACAATTTTTTTGGTTTTAAATGTGCCAATGTCATCTCAACGCTCGATGTGGTCCACTAGAAAAGCGACACGTACTATGAACGGAAATAATTTGTTTTTGTGAGGATCGCATTCGTTGAAGTTATTCGTGACATGTCAATTTGGTCTATTTTACTATATTTTGTACTTCATCCCAATTTAATTAAATTTTAACAAAAAATTCAAAAAAAGGACAAATCATGAATTACTTTTGAATCATCACTGTTTCATTTAAAATTCAAAAATAATATAACAAAAATTTATATATATATCAATGCTAAATTTGTTGTTGATTTGTTACATATGTTTGATTCAACAAGTTTTTAGTGTTTCAAAACACCACAATTTTTGTCATTCAAAAGAGATTATTGGCACAATTTATTAGCATAATAACAACTATTTGTATCATAAAAATATTTAAAAGATTCAATTTAATATCATCATCGAAACATGATTCAAAACTAGCCTCTTGTTTAAATATTGTAACATTAGCTTTTGTCAAAAAAGATGATTGAATAAAAAGCCAAAGACATCATTCATCTTAGAAATTATCAACTCATAATAAAAAAAATATTCGATTAAATAAAATTATTAAACTGAAACTATATTTGAATAGGCAATAAACCCATAAAATGTACTTAAAATGAATTAACGTTGTGTGTTTGTAGTTAACATCGTGGCAAATTTCAAAACAATCGAACAATTGCTTAGTGAATACACTTCACTAAATGCCAAAATGTTTCACTATATGTCATCAAGTATTTTGGCTGTCATTCCTTTGATCTGTGAAGAAAAATACTTATGAATAAGAAACCAAATCTCACAATTGAGCCTACTTTTTTAATCATGTAAAATTTACCTTTTTTGAAGAAAGACCCAACTTTTTTAAGTCATAAATCTATATAAGAAGAGTTATTTCAGCAAGATTTTTACATTAAGCAAAGAGATGATGAGGAGAAATAACACATTTAATTATGCATATATCCCTATTATAATATAACTTCTTACTTCCTTAAAGGGTTCTGGCATCTCTTCATGGAGTTCAAGTATATAGTTTGCTCTCTTCTCTCCAATACCCTAAAAAGAAAGGTTATATGAATTAGTTAATGCATGCCAAGGAAGAAAACAAATTTAATCTAAACTTAGCTTGCCTTCAAGTAGTCAAGCTCCTCCCTTCAAGTAGTCAAAGAGAAGTAGTTTACATTAGTGTATTTACAAGGATCAATAAGATGAATAAAATAGTTTGCTCTCTTCACGGAGTTCAAGAATATAGTTTGCTCTCTTCTCTCCAATACCCTAAAAAGAAAGGTTATATGAATTAGTTAATGCATGCCAAGGAAGAAAACAAATTTAATCTAAACTTAGCTTGCCTTCAAGTAGTCAAGCTCCTCCCTTCAAGTAGTCAAAGAGAAGTAGTTTACATTAGTGTATTTACAAGGATCAATAAAATGAATAAAATATCATAACTTTGTCATAGTAATGAATATTCTATTGCATGACTTTCATTAAAGCAAATTAATTATCAAGACTAATGACACGTTTGAACTTCAATAATAATAATAAAAAATAAATTATAGTCATACTTATTTAAGATGAATAATGAGACATGATATTGAATGCAACAACAATGAATATTAGGAAGGAGTGATTATTCGTCAAAGCTAATTAATTATTCTTGATATATTTGGTCTTTTATTGATAATAATAAAAATAAATAAATGTTAATCATACTTATTTTGAATGCAACAAAATGAAGCATATGTTGTTCTTCATAAGAGAATTACAATGGCCAATCAAAATACATTTTTATTCAAAGTAAGATTTTTTGTGATAAACATGCTTTTTTCAGCATTTCTAAGTTATAAATGATGATATAAAATAAAGTGAAGCAACGAAAATTGTACACCTTATGTATCGTAATTCTCCTTTATCATAACTACTAAAAGCACCAAATCAAATTACTCACTTGCTGGCACTATTTAAAAAATCCAAACATTCATTGACCAATGATTTCTTCACAACATAAAAAAAAGAAAGTATAAAAGATAAGAACAGCTAGATGGACATAATATAACAAATGGAATAAAAAATAACTTTGATCACCTTAAGTCCTCTACTTCTTGTTCTGAACTTATCCTGTGGCATAGCGAAATTCATGGGCTCTAAGAAACTGGGGTTTGAAGGGTCAACAAAACCTGGAGTTTTGGGCTCCACACAATCTATAGAAAGTTGTTTACTACTTGATCCATCTTCCACTAATGTGCATAAGCTTATGGGGTGGTAGCTGAGTGTTTTAAGAGTATTTGATATCTCCCTCAATTGTTGAGTCAAGGTCGGTGAATGTTACCCAAATCACCACATGAATCATTCTTCCCGTTACTTAGGGCATTACCTATAAAGGAAAACTAAGGCATCCCATTGCGTAGACTTGCAAAAGATATACTAATGGCTCGTATTTGAAATATTTATGTTGTGTACCTTCTGCATCAAAAGATAAATCAAAATCTATTGAATGAACAGGTTGCCAAGTACTACTTTGACTATTATAGTCCATTGCAATAAGAGATCCTATGAAAATATAACAGCTTTTCAAGAGCACTGTCAATATAATCATCATCATAAGCACACAGTATGCTATTGATGTAAAATGTTTCATATCTGAAGTATATATGATGGGCATCCACTATATGCCAAATAAACTTGATATATAGTTCATTATGATAAGAGAATTTTATGAAAATGGAACAGGTTTTTCAGAGCATTTTCATTATAATCATCATCATAAGCACACAATATGTTATTGAAGTAAAATGTTACATATTTAAAGCATATATGATAGCATCCATTATATACCAAATAAATTTGAACTCTACTTGGAATTCAAAGTGAACATACACTATATCACATTGCAAATGTAAAGGAGCTACCACTTTTGTTATAGAAGAAGACTCAGCAACTTGAGGGAGAGGTAAACATTCCTACATATTAATGTTACCTTGAAAAACTTGAAAATAGAACAATTGTGAAGCTATCATGTTATTAGGAAATCTTCAAAAGTGAACAATACTGCCTTCTTCAATATAATAGAAATGGAAAGAGCATTTGATCCAACACTCTCCTGCACTAAACTTGTGAGATATATAGGCCAAAATATAACAACTAAAGTTTCAATTCTGAGTGAAGGTACCTCTTCTAATGCAAGAGGAGCAACAAGCACTTTTGGTCTCTTGTCATCTTGCAATATTGGTTTTGGATATCTTTAAAAAGTGTGTAACGAGGACAAGTAAGATGCAACATAAAAAATAATCTTAAGCTTAAGCTTTATTTCCCAATCAAACCTCTTACAAACATGGTTTCTCTGATTGTCTAGCATTGGCAAGCGAACTAGCATTGCTAAATAGCTTTCTAAAATAACAAAGGAAGAACTAAATTAAGAAAGGAGCTCTTATTATACAGATGAGTAATAAATTCATAAATATAGATTACTTTTTAGTTGATTGATATGAGGAAGTTGGTTTCTTTACCATACTTCTAGAAGATTGGGATCTATACATTGATAACATTCATTGACTATAACTTCTAAGTGTAGAAACACTATCTTGTATTTTCTTTTTGCCAAACCCATAGACATGTGTATCCATCAATGGTCCTAGTTTTCTATTCTCTTTATTGTTCCTTGTATTGTCATTTCTTGGTAAATTAAGTTGGCATACCCTTGAAGCCAAGTTAATTGTGCGAATAGAACTGGGAGACAAACTTGAGTTCTACAATGATTAAGATGCATTATCTAAAGAACTTAGAAATATGACACATTTAAAGAACCCATCAAGTCATGAAAGATATAGAAAATTTGAACTAACTAAACAAGTCATCAGTACAACATTACTCATACTACATAAAATTCTTTCAATAAATGGGTTAGTTTTGTTCCTCTAAATGGAATGTAGGGCTCATCTCCATTAAGAACGCTTACTACATTAAGCAATGAATTCAATGACTTGTTATTTTTAGTGAATACAGACAAATCAGCTTTCCTATTGATATTTCGTTGAAGATTCAAATGGAAGTAAAAATAAAATGATAACCAAAAGTGAAAGGGCACATAAAAGCCTAGAATCATCCACATGCATTGTACCTACCAAGTCCACACAATTTATCTTTCCAACAAAAGTGTTTTACAGGTCCTTATTGAAGACGATTACATGGATGATTAAACCTTTGTGGCTTTTGATGCTAATATCATTTGCAACTTTATGTGAAAGATTTAGGTAGATTGCTTATGTGGAGATAATATCTTCGCAAATCAGAGAGTGTTTTCAATGGGATCTACAAATTTATTAGAACAATAACAAGCAAGAATTTAAAAAATAATTCACAGATTCAAGGACTACATATTTCAATTTAAATTGTCCAATTACCTTAGAAAGTCCTTTCAACTGAATTCTTTTTTCAGCATCTACCAAAACCTAGACCTCCTTTTGTTTGTGTTCTAGCAAATCATATACGTTATCATTGTATATTCTATAAAAGGATATTGCAATGGAGCCTCCAATTTCTTCAACCATGGGGATTAGCTCACAAAATGACTTCATTGGGAGGCCAGGGATCTCTTCAGAGCCTTGAACAAAAGTAAAATGGTATGGAGCACTTGAATCAAGATGTGCATTCATATCCAAAAACAAATGTATGCATAGATGAATATGCATAATGTAATAAATACTAAAGAAAAGGAACCTCAATGAGCTGGGTTTTCCCACTTTGTCGGGCCCCAAAAGCAGTAATGCAAGAGTTTTTATCATCAAGAATGCCCTGAGGCAGAGGTTTCACCTCCTGAATGAAGAGTTTGGTTACATTCTCAACTGGTTCATAACAGCCATCCAATGTGTAAGTATACCTCCGACTGGTAGAAACCATATAATAAATGAATACGCAGCAAAAAAAATCAATGAAATGCTTAAAAAAATTGCCTGAGACGAACGCATACTTAAAACCTATCTCTCTCAAATACTACGTACGAATTATTCAACAACTTCTTCAAGTCGACTCAAACAAAATTATAGTTAAAGGAAAACGACTAACCAACAAAGGGAAAGATTATATGCCATCACACCCCCAAAACCTAAATCGAGAAATCATTTCACTACACCGTATCTCCAGATAGAAGGATGCACTAATTTGGGACGAAGCCAAAAAACAAAGGAATGCTTCAATGATGAAAAGGATTAGAAACTCCATTTTGGGGGAGATCTACCCATTTTCCCGGTCGTGTAAAATAATCGAAGCGTGATCACCCTTGGATGTCGACAAAGAAATCTGAGAAGGATCCGTGGAGAACTGCCTCTCAAATTCAGTGAAGCATGTGATATTTGCAATAACCTGGACTGCTATCAACGAAGTGAACTTGTACCTCGCAAGTTTCCCTACACACCAACTGGATTCCATGCCTTACAGCTGTTGACGGCCAAAACTCGCCGGGGGATAGTCGCAGGGAAATAGAAACCTTCCATTCCAAGCAGTGGAGGGAAAGGAGGGTTAGTGATTGTTATCGGAGAAATAAAGGCAGAGTGGCACATGTTAGGGTTCCTGATTTCCAAATTGTTTAGCCGTCTGAAGTCTCGCCCAAAATTTCAATTTAAAATCTTATCGTGGTTTGTGGGATGAGATATTTTATTTTCATTAAAAAACATTTTTGTTAATTCAAAATTAAAAAAAATTAAAAAAAGAATATCTTACTTAGTAACTCATAAATGGAGTTAAAAAAGTTTAAGAATAACATGTAGATTGTGGGGTAACCACAAATTTTCTAAAAATATATACCATTAACCTACAAAATTTCTTGAATCATTGAATTCATTTTTCATGTTTTATACTTTATTTAGATATATTATATTTTATGAAGGTGAATATTCTGTTATTATAAAATTTTATATCAATATTAGTTGTAAGAATTAATTTAAGAAAATATATGAAACTATTGTCATGATGAATGATAAAGATTGTTCATCAATGCATATTATAATAACACTATAACAATTAACATTTTGTATTAAGATTGTGCCTCTAGAAAGTATGATAGGTCAGAGAAATTAATATATGACTTAGGTTGACATAAAATGTGTAATTTGTAAAGTCATTTTTTTTAATAACTACAACCACTCAAATAATGAGAAACTTTTGTTGTTGCACCTCATATTAAAAGGTAGGTAAAAAAATATTTTATGCAAATAATTAATTATATTTTATCAATCCTACTAATTACAAAATTTATAATAAAATCCATGTTACTTAAGGGTGCTATCTAATCTTTTTTAATCCATGGAGAAGAATAAAAGTTGATTCTTGCGCTAGATTGTAAAGCTACTAATCACTTGATCTGAATGAAATTGTTAAGCTTCATTACAAAAAGTTAAATTATGAATTATTCAATTTCATTAGCGTTAATAATAATGGATCATCTTTTGAAGAAGAGGTTCCAAGAGAAATGAAAGAGTACCAAAGCCTTCAATATAATATAACACTAGACAAGGGAGATGAGTGAATTGAAAAAACAATGTTGTTATTTTTGTAAACTGTCTCTAAGAATTTAAAAATGAATTGTCCCATATTGATTTTTAAAAAAGTGATCTTAATCTATATATTAAATACTATGATATTAAAATATTGAGATATTTTAAAAAAAAAACTCACTGAACTCTAATGAAAATTTTTTAAGTTTTATATTCAATGATATGTTATCGATCATTAGTTTATGTTGTAACATGATATCGATATTTGCTATTTTTGTCTTTTAATAGTAATAAAATTTACTTTATCTTTTTATTATTAAGTTTTACTTATAAAATATGTGATGATTGATTTAACTTTTTTTAGTTTGAATTTTTTTAGATTTATTAAATCCTCATAATAAGAAATAGAAAAAGAAAATATATTATATTACAAAATAAAATTTTTTAATATATGTTGACTTTATAAAAAAAGAAATCATTATATGCTAGTTATGATACTCATCACAATTTTGGTTTTATATGAAAGAAAAATCGTTTCTTATATAATCTTAATGATTTTGCTAAGTCAATTATAAAAGTATATTTTAAAGAAAAATCATAAAGTTGATAATGAAATTAAGAACTTGAAGTTAGCTTATTTTAAAAATGATATAACAAATTTTGAGAATTATTTAGAATGAAAATACAAAGAATAACATTTCTTATATAATCTTTATTTGAAAGGAAACTATTTTTTTAAATCATAACCTTATTGTTGTGAAGTGTAACCACAATATTTGAGAAGAAAAATGATGTAATCCTTGAGGTTTTCTTGGTTGGAAGAAACTAAAAGGGAGAAAACCATGAAACACTTGAAGAGATTATTGTATTAGTTAGATGAATTATAGGAAAAATTAATCCCATCTTGTGCATCGTTATTTAGAGTATCCATGGGTGGCATGACAATGTACGTAGAGTGTAGAATTCAAAAGTGTCAGCTTATTGTGTTGCTTTAGAAAATGCTTTAAAAGATCGATAAATGATGAACAAACAAAAATACCTTGTTTTCATCCTATCAATCATCGATAATCCAACTCGATAGATTGGATGGCTCAATATGTTGATGTATTGATTTGATCAACTCAATAGTTTGTCTAATTAGCAAGATTAGCCTTCCCATAGAATCCTCCTAGGACTTGACTTGCTGTGATATTCCATTGCATGCTTCGAGAAATTTGATACCTTCAACCAGATGATCTGCTTCTATCAATAGGCAATCAACTAAACATCAGCTTCTTCAACTAATCTAACTTCACATTCTTCCTCCAGCCTAACTTCCAAGTGATTCCTTGGTGTGCCTTACTGCTATTTGAATACAACTTATTATATAAGCATCCATTCATTGATCAAAGCAGTAGGCTAAGGGTTGTAATAAACATCATGTCATACGACAAGAATAAGGACTTGACTTGTTCAATATTGTCCTCCAAACCACCATTTACATGTGTATTACATGAATCGTTGAATAAGTTTCCTCCAGGAAGCACTGTAGTTGTTCAAATGGTAGGGAAAGCCAGGTCTAAAATCAAGCAGAAAACTCCAACTTGGAAATGAGAATTCCATCAGTATCTATGTAAAACCATTCCCTATCATGGATCATTGTACCCCCAACATTGACTGCCACATGCTTCTCACCATGGCACTCCTTGTTCAGCTTCAAAGGATGCAAACCCAATGCATGGATGCCGATGTCATAGGCATTGATCTCGTTGACATCTTGTATGCAGCCAATAACTAAGATGCCAACCCAGTAATCATGTCATACAAATTTGCACATGCTAGAGAGGATGGCAAGCATTTATGCTAATAAAATCCCCTAGTTCAGAAACACTTTAGCAAAAAGGCAAATTCAATTGAAAGGCATTTTTGAACAAGAACCAACACTTAAATCTTCGATAAAAAAGTGGAAAATCTTTACAAGCTTGAAAAAAAACACATCAAGAGAAATAAGGCTTTCAACATGTGTACTTGTAACTACTAGACTAAATACGCAACTTCACACTTAGTAGATAGAATTATAAAAATGGATTAACAATGACATTATCTTGGATAGCAAAATAACTAAAATTATGACCCTAACAAACAACATAAAAGTTGAACATTAAAACTATGCTGCAAGGAAAACCTTAGCTTGGTCAACTTGATTGAACAGAAAAAAAAATGACATTGTGATCTACTTAAAAACCTTGAATAAAATATCTCTACTAAGAACCATGAACATATTTCTCATCGACTTCTCAGAAAATTTCACCAAAACATAGAAAAAAACAACAAAATGGACACAAAAAACAATTCAATTGACTGAGTTTCTACAACTATTTCTAGCAAAATATAAGAAATGAGCTATGCAACTAGTTTAATTACAAAATGACAATTGAAACCATGCGAACAGTCAATGACAACATTGAAGAAACAAAGAATGTATAATGAGAAATAAATCTCTAATAGATTACACCCATCAACATTTAAGCTTCGGCTGGTATGCAAATATATAAGAGACTATGTCATGTGTAAGAAAAAAATTTGTATGCTAAAAAACTTTGGTCACATTTATAATAAGCTACAAAACTATGTGCTCCTATTACACCATTGTGTTTGATGATTCAATCATAAATGTTTATAAATATCTCATATGGGCTTGCTTTAAGTGCCTTAATATTCAATTAAGTCAAGCCATGAACTTTAAATGTCTAAAATAGTGGTCTTCAAGGCTCTTGGAGTCATGGCAAGCTTCAAGGAAATTGAAGACGTGCACTAAATTGTTATACTTGAATTTCTCTATATTTTTCTTGAATTTGATATGTCAAAATTTTGAGATAATGTGGCACACTAGTAGTATTAATATTTGAAAATATTATAAGTTTAATAATTGTTGAATTTTATAGTGTTTTGTGAGAATTTTGATGCTAAAATTTTGAATATAATTGAACCAAAATAATTTTATATGATAATAGTGTTATAAGTGTCCTAAATATTAAAAAGAAATTCATGAAAAATAATTGTTAAATAATTTTAAAAATCTAATACCAATGTCTATACTTTTCATCAATATTTCTTGGCAAAAAAAATCATAATTATTAAACTTATAATATTTTCAAATATTAATACTACTAGTGTGTCATATCATCTCAAAATTTAAACATATCAAATTCAATAAAGATAAAGAGAAATTCAAGTATAAAAATTTTAGTGCATGTCTTCAATTTTCTTGAAGCTTGTCATGACTCTAAGGGCCTTGAAGATCATTATTTTAGACATTTAAAAGCTTAATGGCTTGACTTATTGAATATTAACAATTTCACTTAAAGAAAGCCCATGTGAGATATAAGCACTTATGCTTGACTCATCAAACACAATGGTATAACATATGTGTTGGCCAATGAGAGAAAGATACGTAATTTTTTTAAAATTATTTAATGTTATTTTCAAAAGATTGTGTTCTAAACTCATATCTTGCTAATAAATGTAATTTTGAAGATGAAATTTTGATAAGTAGATTTATTTGAGTAGAAATATTATTTTATCAAAAAGCAATTTTTAGCATTTGATTTAAAAAAAATCAAAGAATATATTTGAGAAACATCACTAACAAATAGGACTTTAGTTTGGTTCCACCAATTGTTTTTTCTAATTGTTATAAATAAAATTTAAAAAACATCAATTAAAAAAATAAAAGTACTTTTAAGATAAATTTATTTAACAATGTATAAAAAAATTGATATCATTCTTTAGTTTTATTATCATGTTATCTTCAATATAATCTTTGACTTCTTTCTTATAACATAAAAGACAAAGGGGGCGACTTATTACTGATTTTGTTTGATAATGCATTATTTATAAGAAATTGTAATATTATTTATTTATAATTTGTATTCAATTATCAAAATATTATTTAAATTTTTTTATTTAAATATCAAATAAAATAGTTATATAAGATGGTAGGAATGAAGGATGTTATATACACTTGAATTGTCTTTTTCATCACATTGGGAGGGAATTTTGTTTGACTTGATAATACATTATGTCTTTCAATCATATAGTCATAGATATCAAACATAATTAATTTTAATACCATGCCATAAAAAGTGAAAATGGTATGAATATGATGAGTGGCAATCATAAGCATTGATATACAATCAACTTTTGATACACATGCTTCAAAAATACTTCTCTTATCAGTAAGTGTCGGTTCCTAACACATGACTTGATAAGAAGTTGCCCTTTCATTGAATTAGATTGAATTGAGAAAGATATTAAGTTGGCCCGTCTAGTGAAGACATATACAAACCTCTAAAAGAAATTTCTTTGCTACATAAATGATACAAATTTAATGAAATGATATAGATATTGGTAGAAGATATAAGAATATAAACAAAAACATAAAAAAGGAGCTTTGTATTTGATACATTCAATGCATGTTATAAAACTATGTTGTAATGAAAGTTTTTCTTTGACCTATCTTAAGCATTTGTTTTCACTTTCGAAAAGATTTTCACCAAAAATTTTATAATGTTATTTACTTATGTCTTATTTAAGATTTTCTTATTTTTTTTTTTACATTTTCACCTCTCAATTTTATATTTCAAATAAATAAGATGTTACACATTTAATTATAATGAAATATGTGTATGTAAATATATTCTCATGCACATCCATAATGTTATATATATATATATATATATATATATATATATATATATATATATATATATATATATATATATATATATATATATATATATATATATATATATATATATATATATATATATATATATATATATATATATATATATATATATATATATATATCTATATGTATACATACATACATACATAGACACAAAGAAGAAGAGTTAAAACTTTTTTAAAATATTATTAAGATTTAAAAGCCATATATAAACTTAAATGGAAGGATGTGGATATGAACAATAAATATTAGCAACATGTGTACATTAAAAGGAAGGTTAGATTATTTTTTAGTAAAATATTAGCAAGTTTATATCTGTGAAAGATATAAAAATACAGAAATAATCATAAAAACAAAGGTATTTTTTGAATACATTCAATAGATGTTGTAAGACTATGTTATAGTGGAAGTTTTTCTTTGACCTATCTTAAGCATAAGTTTTTTCTTTCTAAAAGATTTCCACCATAAATTTTATAAATTTAATTACATATGTCTTGTTTAAGATTATCTTATTATTCTTTGAATTTTAATAATGATTATCTTTCAATTTTAATTTTTACATCAATAAGATTTTACTTATCTAACTATAAACATATATATATATATATATATATATATATATATATATATATATATATATATATGACACACACACACACAAAGAGAGTTGAAAATTTTTTAAAATATTATAAAAGATTTAAAATCTTTATAAAAACATAAAAGGAAGTATGATAATGTGCACACTGAAGATTAGCAGCATTTGTACAAAAGACTTAACAAGTCTATAGTAAATGGTTCAAACTTGAAAATAAGGGTTCAATATAAGCTATGTTAAGGAAAAATTTTTTTTTTAGAAATTTATTCATGAAGAATTGATATTCACTACAATAATATGTTGTTCTTCTTTGTATATGTTACTTTACTTCTTAAAAATATGTAAAAAGTTAAATTTATTGATTGAGTTGATGAGAAGAACAATATTCATTTAATTGTTTTTTGAAGAGTATTCAACAAGATTCACTTTATTTTATCAAAGTTTATTTGTGGTATTATTATGTATTGTTTTTAGTATATACGAGGCATGGCTTAGTAAGAGGAAGATAAATTATTAAGAATAATGTTTTAATTTTTTATAAAAATATTTAAGAAAATAATTTAACATTAATTTTTTTAAAAGTTTGAGAAAATATCTAAAAATAACTTTATGTAAATTTTAAATTTAATTTAAAATAAATAATTTTTTAAACCATAAATATTTTTAAAAAATTATGAAATAAAAAAATTAACAATAATTAAAATATACATTGATGAGTTTTTTTTAGTAGCCTAACTTAAAAATAAGTCTATGTCCATCCCCAATAAAAATCAAATAAAAATTATTTGTTCAATGTAAGCTGCTTACTAAATGATAGAAACATTAAATCCTCATAACAATTATACAAAATAAATAGTTTACTACATCCTAAACAAGAATTAAAATGGTAATAAGAAAAAAACTTCCATGACATAAAATTAAAATTAATAAAAAAAATTTATGCTTGAGAAAATGAGTAATGAAATATAATATCTTAATTAAGTTAATTAGGAATAGAAAAAATTATTTAATTTGTTGATTTAAGAATAGAACATAATTTAAGAGTTTGACGACTGAAGGACGTATCGTGTGAAAGTGATGATGAACCATAGCTGCTAACAACATGAACATAGTGGCATTAAAGTTTCATTATATAACATAAGAAATTCATTAATCATTTTCACACAAAATTTTTCTATTTATATACATTTTTCAATGACTAAAAGTGTTTACCAAACAAACCTTATAGTCATTAATTTTTCATAATAGCCATATTTTTTAATTAAAAATTATTATTTATGGCCTTTATAAGTAATGGCTTAAAGAGCATTAAGTAGGAGCAATTTTACAAAACATTCGGGACCTTTGATCGTGGAAATTATGCGATTAGATGGATGAAATTGTACTATGGCTATTTAGAAATATGATTAGATCAGAACCATTACATTTTGATCTAGATCGAACAGTTAGATTTAGATCTTGCGGGCAAAATAAGCATAGATCATGTGGTTTCGAAATGGTGCAATCAAACGAAGAATATAATCTGACATTATAGAAAGATAGAGGAGATCAGGATCAATTGATCATTAAATTTTGCGATCATATGGTTTTGGTTACGTCCAAAATTTTTCTTAATTCGAAGCGAGTCACTATAACAAATTGATTAACGAGTTTAGTAAGTTGCAAATTTTTTATTAATTAATAATATTATAACATACTTTTTGGAATAAGTTAATCAACCACATGATATTTTAATCTTGATCGATTTGTTAGATTTAGATCTTACGTGCAAAATAAGCATAGATCATGTGAAAAAAATGTTTATAATTCAACATTTTGGAAAAAAATAAGACCGAAATTATATTTTTGTTTTCTTAATTAAAATGGCATAAAAAAATAATAATCGATAGAAAAGTTAAAAACAAACTCGACATGGCATAAACAATATATCATTCACTACACCACCCCAGCTTGAAAAGCTAAAGAATCTTAAAAGTTGTTTGGCCTAACGTCAACGATGTCAAAAAGAAAGCTTAATTGTTTTGATATTTTTCCTTATTACTAATTAGGCAATCTTTTTGACAAAAAAGTATATTAAAGCACTTTTGTGATGTGCTTACAAACACCATTCGAACTCTTGATAACTATCTCAACGACGATTATTGATTTTTCTTGTATTTTTTCGTTAAAGTTTTTAAGTGACTGTCAAATTAACAAAAAACTGATATATGTGATTCGTGTCATGAAAGTAAAAAAAATCCTATGGCAAAAAAATCAAAATAAAGTCTAAAAATATGTTTTTAATACGATGGTGATTTATTTAGTTATAATAATTGATATAATGGTACATGAATTCACTGTAACAATTAATTTTATTCATGAGCAATTGTAAATACCATCATAAAACATATAATGTTTTGTGGGATCAATTACATTGCTAATCAAAGCAAAACTTCCTAAAATAAAAAAATCTATTAATTATAAGAAATAATTAAAAATTATTGATGCCCCCTCTCCTCTAAATGCTGTATACGCACTATAACATCCATAAGATATTGGCAGAAAGCTTGTTTGATGAGTAATATATCCTATACATAATATAAAAATTAACAATGTTAGCCATAATATCTGAAAATCTTGCTTATTAGAATAGATGAACTCAATGATATTTTAAAGTATGACATTATCAACATGTGAAATAAAACATGATAATATCAACCATAATTAATAATTATAATTTTAATCCAAGCAATAAATCACTTATTAAACTAATTGCTTAAACATAAATGTAACTGTTAACATGCCACACTAATGACAATACATCAAATATAAAAATCATTTCTAACAGTTGGAAGCAAATATCGAACATCCAACCAAAAATTCTTGCTCTTTTAAATTTAAAAAAAAAGTTGGTCAATAAATTATTGTAACATTCCTAAGGATAAATTAGGACTTTAGAGAATGAGGACAAAAATATAAATATCATTGGAAGTAAATAATTATGCTAAATAGTAATTTTATGATTTTGAATATTTTTAATAAATTTTTTATTTTTTAAAAAATCATATATTTGATAAAAATGAGCTAAAATTTTTAAAGGGAGACAAACATAGATAATATATGATTTATCTAAAAATGAAGGTATCAAAATAACAAAAATTGACTATGCTTAGATAATAAAATTAAAAATCAAAGATAATAAAATTAAAATTAATTAAGAAATTAAATTAAATATTAAAAATATTTCAAAAATAAAAAATAGACAGTAATTTAATGACCATGGAGAAGTTTAGTCTAAAATTATCTCAACAATGATACAATGTATGATAGTTATGAAATAAGAAGTGAAATATTAAAAAAACAATTAATTATTGAAAGAAAAAAGTTTTTGAAACGCAAAATGAAGTAAAAAAAAAATAATAATAAGTAGATCTTACAAAGTAAAAATTTTCAATAATGGCCAGAGAAATTTGGAGTTCGAATTGTTTTAAAAATTTATAAAATTAATTTACCTAAGTCATAATTTATAATAAAAACTAATAATAAATAAATGTCTTGATTTGAAATTCACTTATTATGATGATTAAGATAAGCATAGATTTTACGGTTAATTAAGCTAATTAATTTACTAAATTAATAATTTATTTAAATTTTAAGATTCTTAAATCTTAACAATAATAAAACACAAATGTAACTAGATCTTTAATCTAATGTTATGGCTTCTACACCAATAGCTTGAGAATAGCTTAAGGAATAGGAAACACCATAGCTCATGTATTGATGCTTTGGAATTTTGGCTGTAAAAGGAAATCAATGCATTAGGGAGCGAGTGGTTAGCCATGCAAGTTTAAAAACCCAAGCACAAGCCAAATGCATTAGTTTGTTTCACTAGGAGAGGAAAAGAGAACTATTAGCAAGTGAGAAATGGAATACTACTATCAGGAAGAGAAGGAAAGAAGATTAAGAGAGAATATTTACAAAAAAAAGATGGGCTCATAATAAAGAAATAAAAATGTGTTAGGAAGCAATGTTGTTAATAGAAAAGAGATTATAGAGAAAGAGAAGATATCATGGCCCTATCTCATTATTTATACAATCAAAATAAAAATCAAAGGTCATATACAATTAAATCAACAAGTAAGAATATACAACTCTAAGTAAGAACTTGTTGGTGGGATTAAAATCACAAAACACTAATCATTTAACTAGATGGACTAAACAAATATCAATATAAATAAGTGATCTATTACACAAATATATATAACCATCTAATCCAAAATAAATACTATACCAAATTTATATAAAAGTGCATAAGAGAATCATTATACTAGCTATAAGTAAAATTCTTATTTATAGCATCCGAGTTTACATCTCATAATATAATTGATACATTACTTACGATATACATTATAGTGAGACTCTAAAGAGTTTAATAAGTAAACAAATAAAATAATAATATATTAAAATAGTGATATAATAAAAAGATATAATTGTTTCATTATAATAAAAAATTATATCCATAATAAAATGTTATTATATAGAAAAGGTAATAAATTTTAAAAAATATGAACATGTATATGCATATTTTTTATTTCTTTCTTATTAGTTACATTTTGTAACACTTAAACATTAACTTTATATAAAGATAAGTTCATTATTTCTTCTTTCCTTTCATTTTTAATACATTTAGACATATCCCAAATTACACTCACTTAAGATTGTTATTCTTTAAAATCAATGCCAATAATATAGATGTCATAATAGAGTATCCTCACCATAATAAGCTTTCATCAACCCATATCATTTATAGTAGAATCACAATGATATAGATAGGATATCCCCACTTTATGTCATATAAAATAAAATTATGTAGATATAGATGGACTAGCCTCACCCTATATCATGTATAGTAGACTCGTATAGATTTAAATGGGCTATTATTGACCTATATTATATATGATGTAACTATATAGATATAGATGAGTTATCCTCACCACAGGTTATTATTATTTATTATCATGTGAAGTAGAATTTGTACAGATATAAATAAATTATCATTGTCTTGTATCATGTATATTTATTACATGTTAAGTCATAATATAATACATAAATATTTGAGGATAATGTATTTAGGATGTATTTCACTCATTCTACTTCATTTTCTTATTTGATAATAAAGCATGTCAAATATTTACGTCCTAAATAATTTTTTTATCCATTAATTTATAGAATTTTTTTATTATATTACATATCAATGTGGTTGTTATATAATGCCATAAAAGAATAACATATGAATAATATGTCATATAGCAACGTATTATAAAAATATGATATGTTAAGAAAATAATTACATAATTACTAGGTTTGTATAAAACATATTATAATATGTTTGATGATGTATAATAGTTTTAGATTTTTATCATGATCTAATTTGGACTCTTAATATTAGAGATGTTCAATAGATTATTACAAAATGTGAGAAAAATAGTATACATGTTTTAGGATTAGATGATGTGTACGATATTTTAGAACTGTTTAAAGATTAGTATTCCAAAGTTGTAACATTAATTATTAAGTTGAGTAAGTGGTAACATTTTAAGTATTAAGCATAAAATATTAAAAGATGATTTTTATTACATTCAATTTCATACATATAAAATAGAGAATTTAAGATAAACGCTATGTGAAGTATTTTAATAGAAAATAATAACTAAAACTTTAAATTACTATCTAGAAAATAAAAGTGACTAAAAGAATGTGCCTTTTTTATCATGATGTGGGTGTTGGTGGAAATAAGAATTTATTTGGTTATCAACTATTCTAATGGAAGTTCTCTTATATTCGATCATTGCCTCTTATAATGGTTTGGATATCGGCTCTCCTGATGAAATGTCTCGCACCTTTGATCCTTGTCTCTCACAAGGGAAGTTGGAATCTCTAACTAGAATTAAGTGCACATACTTTGCTCATAAATGTTAAAGTATAGAAATAAAAGAGATTTAATTCCATCAATTTTTCTCTTCAATATAGTGAATATCTCTACTTATAAGGATCTTAAATGTTTATAATATTTTTTTAAAAATATATATAAAATATTAAAAAAATATAAATTTAAATAAATTAAATAATTCTCCAATTATCCATGCATTTTGGGAGATGAAAATGGTGAGCAACAAAATGACGAGGCAAGAAGCACAAATGGAACTGCTAGTCTTATTTTTGGGTAGGCTTAGATCACAAAGAACTAAACTGGTTGGCAAGGACTAGTGGGTTGGTGTAGGTTGACGCATGTCAAGTAGATCAACTAGTGTTCTTGAGTCAATTTGGATCACATGGGTGTCGGGTTGGCTTGTGCAGCGATAATGGGGGTCATGGTAGCAGATCACGAAAGGTGACAAAATCAACAAGAAAAATTTAATTTTAAGAATTTTTTTAAGCAAATTTCAACCAAATTTTTCACCTATAAACTTATGAAACTGGTGTGATGCTAATGAATGTATGTTTGTAAGCTAATATTAGACGATCCTGTGTCATTGGTGCATTCAAAAAAGGTAACATGAAAATATGTCATTTTTTAAAATAACATAAAAAAATGTTTACTAATGTATTTATGTCATGATTTTTAGATTTACTTGTTATAAATAATGTATACAAAATGAAATATAAAAAAATTTCAATACTTATAATCCCTATTAAAAGATATAAAAAATATATCATTTTATAGATAAATTATGAATTAATTTACTAGTGTATTTGTATCATAGTTATCAAGTTTATTTACTTGAATCGATGAGTTGATTTCCTATCTAATCTTATTCTTTTCTTGATTTTCTACATCCTGTATATATTTTGGTCAACATATATCATATAGGTAAAACGTTTAGTAAACAACTAAAATCATATTAATTTCTTATAAACACTAAAGTTGTTGTCTTGGAATGTACTTACATAGTTTCTTTATTGTGACATAAGTTCTGTAAAAAATAAGCATTTTGAATTATATTGAACTTTTATAATCTCTTAATTATATTGTATAATTCTTAAAATTAGCACTCTATTATTCATGGCATTTTTGAACATACAATTTGATCAATAGGGTCATATTATACAATGATAACCTATTTTAACATAGTTCATTTTTGCCACTAAACACACAATATGACCTATAACATTGTACTGTATGATTTTTTCTCACTCTCTTTCTTTGTCCTACTAGCTTGTTAATCATTCATATTACTATGAAGGTCCCACTATAAAGGATGAACAATTGATTGTTTCTCTTTTTAGACAACATGATCCCATGAGCATGCCATAGGTTTCTACAATTAATCAATCTTAATACATCATAACTTATAATCATACACAACATACAAGTTTGATTATAATCTATTCTCTCTCAAGAATTAACTGTTTTGTCAATAGCTCTGACAGATCATCCAATACGATCAACTCAGTCATATTTTATGATATTTCATCTAAAATTCTTTACACGATCCTTCTAACAAACTTGTCCCATGCTTCAACTAATTCACTATTTCTTTCATCCAATATGAGTTTAAGCATCATACTTATATGATTTTCACTACCTGACCTTTAACCTGGAGGATCATCTAATACAATCATTATAATTATATCAATATAATCTTATATTTTACCTTAATTACATCATACAAAGTCAATACCCATATTGCCTTCGTATAGTGAACCTAACAACTCAACACATTGCACAAGTACAACACTCATATCGTCCTTATGTGATGAACTCGATATCCCAACCTATAACTTAAATTCTTCTCATACTAGTACAACCCCAAATTTTGTTAAATATGATTGTTCATGCCATCTTTCATTATAGAATTTTGATCAGTTATTATTTATGGTTTTAAACTAATCATATCATATAATGTAGATCAACATACACATACAATACACATTAATGACCAATACCTCTTATTCTTTGTCTCTTGAGTTCACTTCAAATCACCATCAATTTATTTCATACTACATCATAATCAATTTAAACCCAATTCTTACACAACCCATATTATATTTTTAATTTGCATAAATCAAAGTTAATTTAATAAAAAAATCAATTTAAATACTTAAATTCTTCTTAGTTACTTATTTTTCTTTCTTATTTTCTTGTTGTAGTCTTTCTTCTTCTCTACTTACTTTCTATCTCTTCCACAACCTACAACATGGCTTTTTCAAAAGTTTCACAACTCCTTTCTTATAATTTTCTCTTAATACCCAAGTGTCTTCTTCACTCTTTCTCCTTTGTTAAATGAAAATTGTAGCACAGTAATTATGCCCTTCTCAAATTTGTAAACTCTATTGGCGACCTCCTCCTAATGGTTCTTGATGATGCTACTCAGCTCTTCGATAACCTTCACACGCTCAAGTTCTCAACCACCTTCACTCGTATAGACTCCAACCCAAATTCTCTTCCATCGGATTTTATAAGCCTGTTAAAGGCCATCATTATTAATTCCTTAATTGATTTGATTATGGAAAAACATGTAGGTGATTTGATTAAGCACATATAAAAATTAAAAAAATAATTCATTAATTTAATAAATTATGTTACATTTATTTCAACCATATATTTATCATTGAAATACACTTCTACCATAGTGTCAAATGTCATAAGAAGCTAGCGGAAAACTATAATCATAGAAATTAATATTTTATCATTCCAATATTTTATTACCTATAAATCTATCTTCTATCAAGCTAATTATAATTATTCTAAAATTCTTACAATCATAAATCTAGCTTAGCATGATTTATTTTTTGTTATTTATTATTCTACTCTCTACAAATTTATTTTAATCGGACACAAAATTTCAAATATTATAAATCTATAATAAACAATATTTTAGAAATTATAATGAAACTTATTACATAAGAGGAAGGCCCTGCAACTTATGGAGAAGCCAAGAGGGAAGGGAAAGACCATCAAGTGAGAAAGAGGAGTAAAGAAAAGGTAACTATTAGGAGACTCTTCATTAGAAGAGAAGAGACTATGACAAAGAAAGGGGGAAGCATCAAGTGAAAACAAAAATAGAGAGACATTACTACAAAAAGAATAAAAGAAAGAAAAGAGGAAACATAATAACATGTATGCATTAGGAGCATATAGGAGCAAGGAAGAGTGTGACCAAAAGGAAAAAAAATAAAAATGTAACAAAATAGAGGAGAGGGAGAGAGAGAAGAGAGTGAAGTATTATAGCAAAGTTTTGTGAAAAAAGAGAGGCATTCTGAGAAATTTTTGGTGCAAGTGGAGAAAAATGGAATTCTGTGAAAATGTTTGAGAAACAAACTGAGGAGCCAAGATAAAAGCAAAGTAAAAGCAAAAAATAAATATTTGTGATGTTATCATACAAGAGAGAGAAAAGAAAGAGAGATAAATTAAATACTTGGATAAAGGGGAGGATTTTGAAAAAAAATCCCATAGCAACTAGTCAATCAATGAAGATAATGAATTAAGCTTGAGAAGGCTTCATGAATACAAAACAAATTGTTTGGTGTGACTATTACATCAGAAAATTAGTCACCAATGTTGCTATCATAAGTGCATTATTATGATATTTTGGTGGATGTTGTTTAATTAGTTTTAGCTTGGATTTAAAAAAGAAAAAGAGTATTAGTTCGCATAATTGCACATGCATTACATGTATGATATATTACAATTAGTGACATGTTAGTAAAATATATTCTTGTTTAAGCAAATTTTTTCATGGGTGACTATTTGCTTGGATGTAAACCATGTTTGTTAGTCATAGTTGAGATTATCATGTTTTATTTCACATGTTGGTATTGACATGCTTAAAGCTATTATAGGATTCTTCATTTGTTTTTGTAGAATGGGAGTTATATTTATAAAAAATTGAGACATCTTCATTAAAATAATTATGAAATTACAAAAGAATTATTATGAGATTCCTCACAAAGAAAAACAAATCATATATGAAAATTACTCAAGGGTGTTACTTAGGTCAAACAGGACCTTTGAAGCATGCATCCTAAATTTTATATGAGATTCCTTAAAATAAAAATGTAAATTTTCATGAGAAATTGATTAATGAGTGCTACTATAATAGAATGAAGCTCATGAGAGTGCACTTTTAGTTTGTTGTTCCATCACAAGGTGTTGCTAAGGCTCCATGGAATTTTAAACTTAAGGTCAAGAGATCATTGATGATTTAGGAAAAAGATACATTAATCCTTTGAAATATTAAAATTAACAAAGGGATACTATTTCATTACATACAATGAGTGCATTTCTTTACTATGTTTGTTTATATTAATAATTTTAATATTTTGCAAATACAATAATAGTTTACTTGACCTAACATGTGGCATGAGCCAAAGATGTATGCTATATAGTTTTTGTTTAACAAGCTAATGTCATGTGTTTAGTTTTCTCATTGGTGTTAATAATTTTTGGTAAAATCTTAAGCACTTTCATGACACTTCACGGGATAAGTAAGAGGTCATGGATTTTCTTGCATTTAATTTGTCTTAGAATTCTTGTATTAGGAAAGTTTTATTAATGTATAACACTATTATGAAAACAAGGACATGGGTCATATTTTAATACTTATATTTCATTTATATTGCAATAATTGTTGTGCAAACACAAATTTAAAAAACAAACATATAACTTTTTTTTGGTCTTAATTGGAATTTAAACCTAACTCATGTGATTGGATTTAAAAAAAACAATGATTTGACAAGTTGGTAATGCTATGGTGGACCACCAATACATCTTACAAATGCACTTATGATGAACAATATTGCTTACCTCTATTTCTCTTTGTAGTGGTCGCACCAAAGATTTGATCTTGAAATTTATATCAATCTTCTACTTTCCAAGTTATAGTAGTTGTTATAGTATTTCTTCTAAATTTTAGATCTCTCTTGTGATTCCTTTATTTGGCTATCCCAAATGCTTCAACAACACCTCCTCTTACCCTCCTTTCTCTAAACTCTTAGACAAAGGAAATTGCATTCTAATTTTTTAAAACAACTTCTTGGTTGCAATTTCTCTCCCTATCACTTATCAACTATCCAACTCCCTCTAAATAGTTAGGTCCCTCCAAAGAACACCATGCCACTCTGTCACTTAGAATTTGAAAGTTTGTCATTGATTTAGATCATTAACAAATGGGTTTCTTCTACAGATTCTTACGTTAGGTTTTAGGGTGATTAAGAATTTTTAGGAGTTTAGGAATTAATTAAATTCTTATTTAAATCAAACTAAAAAATTTATAATATTCCATATAATTTACAATCGATTAAGTCTCTTCAATTTATCTTAGCTATTATTATGGATAAGTTTTAGAAAGTCTTGTTAAATTTTGATAAACGTTTGCTAAGACATTATAAAATAATAAGATAATGAAAGCCAATAAGATAGTAAAGCATATAACAACTTTTTTCCTTAAATACAAAAAAGTAATGAAACTTTTTACGTATCAACAATTTTAATCAAGTCAAACAATCTTATAAAATAGATTAACTATTAATTTTAATTGCTCTTAAACAATATTTAAAAATACTTATTTCTTTTCAAATCCTTGTATGGTAATTATAACTTTTGAAAAAAAGTTGTAAAAAAAGTAAAACACACAGGCACATTAAGCAAAAGGCATAAAAATAGAGTTACTGTTGAAATCATATGAGCACATTGATTACTTCATTATAGTACATTTATTTTTTCTCAAAATATTTTTTGTATATATATGTATAGGCCATTGTTGTTTCTCGAGTACAGATGCATTTGTTTTCTATTGAGTGATTTGATTCATTTATCTACCATCTTGTATCACAGAAACTATATGATTGAACTCTTCCTACTTCCCAGGGAAAATAGCCCTCAAGACAAGGTACGAGAAGCACAATGAAAGGTTGCTCGGCAAAAGATGTGTTGCTCGGGAAGACAAAGGCAAGTGGTTCTGCCTTTTGATCACCCTTTCCCAAACTCAACCATTGCCCAGTCTATTGCGTCAAGACATAGAACATCCTTGTTAGAATTCTATAGTGATGGCTTCTCTCCAACTCTTTCTTTGCTCCCATCTTCTGATCTTGGAGAAGCTTGATGAAGATTTATTTTTCCTGTTTCTTTGTAGTTCTTTAAAACTATCAAACCTCGTGGGATAAGGGCTAGTTGAAAGCTGTGCGGTGAAGAATGTTTGATCAGATGCAGAAACAACCAACTCATAGAAATTCTAGCTTTGCCTTATAGAATAAAAGCAGTCACAGATGGCAGTTTTCCAAAATCTCTTGCATTGTAGAATATTGGTTTATCTTCATGCATGGTTCAATTTAAGAAAAATCTCAGAAATTATGTGACAATAATGGGATAAAATAATCACTAAAAAAACCTCAAAATAATGTAGACTGTCAACTAAAAAATCTTAGAAATCTGCATCATATAATGATCTTCATCTTCCATTTCTTCTTTTCAACTAATTACAAAGAAATTTGCCCTGGCAAATGTAGATGCCACAACATCACCCTATAATCAAAGCATGTTTTCATTGTTATGATTCTATGCTTTTCAAGGTTTACCTGAGAGCTGTCTGGAACAGAGGATAGACGACCCCAGCGCTCCAGATCCCACAGAATTGAACTATTAAAGGCAAAACCTAAAATGTTAATTCTTGCTATTGATTCACTTTCTCTTCCATCGCTTGATTATGCCCCAAAAGGTGCCCTTCTTGACATCATAGTGCCATTGCTGAGGTCCTTCAGTTCCCAGCTGGCAACCTTCGTCGAACGACACATTGGCCACTCCACGAAAACCCTTTTCCTATTTGCAGAGACCATTGCTATCGACCATGCCCCAAATATCCTGAAACATTAAGAAAACGTCATTTTAACAAACACTTCAACGGAAACACTCGGAACATTAGCTCGGTAGATGACGATGACTTTTTGCTCATTAATCAATGAAAAGCTTTTCAATTAATCAACCATAGTTGTTAGCCGGTTAATTTTTTAAATAAGTTATAATCTAATTTAGGCCCCATTTCCTAACTATTATTCAAATTTTATTTCAAACATTTTTCTTTGTCAAACTTATTTTAATATTCAGATTATGTTTTATAGTGAGCTTAGAAAAATGTGTTTTAAAAGAAATTTCCTAAAATTATTTTTTTTTGAACAGTTTTATATATGTAAAAATATATATTTTCTTTGTAAGGAATCCGAGTTAAAAAAATAAACAAATAAATGCAATTTTGAAAATCTATTTACTATCATTACCCGAAAGGATGAGTGCTCGACTTCCCGAATCGAGTGTGGTAGCTGTTGAAGGAGCAGGCGAAGTGCACGATTCTGCTTAGTTGATGGTGTTTGACGTGGGCCAGCGCCAAGATTCCGCTGGTGATGTGCCTCCGTACCTGCGTCCGTGAAGTTCTGCCCATATGTGACGTGGCGGTAGATCACGCTGGACCACCTCAGCAACCTCAAGGTGGTCGGGGCGAAGGAAAGGGCCCCGACGACAATCCACAGCAGCGACGAAGGCACCATTGTTAGCGTCTGCGCCAACCTTTGCAAGAAGGCCGCAGAAAATAAATTTATATTTTTTAAAAATGTAAACTTATTAAAAATTTAAAAAAATTAAAACCATTTTATAATAATTATTATTCTTTTGAAATAGTATTCTTTAATATCATTTTAAAATACTATTTTTTTATTATTTAATAGCGTCCCATTGTCCATCCACTTGTTCTTTCTGAAGCCGCATGCAAAGGTGTAAACCACCACGAGGACAATTAGGATCACGATGTTGATGATCGACACCTTCCTCCAGCTACGCCATAGCGTTACCAAGAAGACCGCCTTGTACGAGTCGCGCCGGTAACACAACTGCTGCTGATCATTGCTCCATCGGCTGCAATCGACATCGTTCACTGCCATCCCCACATCAAGGTTCCATAGAGTCTCATTGACGTTGATGTATCTGCATGACATTGGTGGCTTGCAACACCCAGACTAGAACAAAAACATTTATTGAGCTTTGAAGTTTTGAAAGCCAGACTTCATCGATGCGCAGTTTGAGGTGATGCCAGAGACAGAAGCAATCATCATACCATCTGAAGAGTTTTCTAGATTAAGCAATGAGATTGAAGCAAATGGCACATCCTTGTCCTTCGCTGTTGTTGAGGCAAATGAAGATTGGTGGCCAAGTTTTTCTCTTACTGCTACATATTTACTGTCAATAGCCTCTTTGTTGGTATTGCCACATATTTTGGTTCCTTATTTTGAATCATTAAATTATGGGTGTCATCTTCCTTAGACAAACCATTCGTCTCAGTAGCACTTTTATCCTATGCCACATCAAGTACATAATAATCAGGGGATTTCCAAGTCAACAATAGATATCATCTGGCCAAATTCATATATGAACATGCAATCATAATAGAAAATGAAGAAAGGAGAAGGGGAGGCACTGAGAACAACAACAATTCCACATCAAAGAGAAGGCCTTTTCGAAGAAAAAGATGAAGTATGGGGAGTTTCCTTTCCCTCTAGCCATTATGGCATGGAGGATAATGGCAGAATAGACTCTCTCGGCATCAGATCATGAGCAACGGCTGGTAATCGAACTGTAGTAGAAGGGAACGCAGTAGGATCTAGGCTCAGGGAGGGGAGAAGAATAAGCCGCCACGGCCATGCATGGACCATGCATATTAGCTCACAAAATGACTTCATTGCGAGGCTAGGGATCTCCTCAAAGCCTTGAACAAAAATAAAATGGTATGGAGCACTTGAATCAAGATGTGCATTCATATCCATAGAAAAATGTATGCATAGAAGAATATGCATAATGTAATAAATATGAAAGAAAAGGAACCTCAATGAGCTGGGTTTTCCCACTATGTCAGGCACCAAAAGAAATAAAGCAAGAGTAGTTTCCATCAAGAATGCCCTGAAGTAGAGGTTTAACCTCCTAAACGAAGAGTTTGGTTACATTCTCAACTTGTTCATAACAGCCATCTAATGTGTAAGTATCCCTCCGACTAGTAGAAACCATATAATAAATGAATACACAGAAAAAAAACATTCAATGAAATGCTTAAAAAAATTTAATGAGCTTTGAAGTTTTGAAAGCAGACTTCATCGATGCCTAGTTTGAGGTGATGCCAGAGACAGAAGCAATCATCATACCATTTGAGGAGTTTTCTGGGCTAAGCAATGAGATTGAAGCAGGTGGCACGTCCTTCTCCTTCGCTGCTGTGGAGGGAAATGAAGATTGGTGGCCATGTTTTTCTCTTACTGCAGCATACTTACTGGCTATAGCCTCTTTGCTGGTACTGCCACGTATTTGGGTTCCTTCTTTTGAATCATTAAATTATGGGTGTCATCTTCCTTAGAAAAACCTTTCGTCTTAGTAGCACTTTTATCCTATGCAACATCAAGTACATAATAATCAGGGGATTTCCAAGTCCACAATAGTTATCATCTGGCCAAATTCATATATGTACATGCATTCAAAATAGAAAATGAAGAAAGGAGGAGAAGGGGAGGTACTGAGAACAACAACATTTCCACATTAAAGAGAAGGCTTCTTTGAAGAGAAAGATGAAGTACGGGGAGTTACCTTTGCCTCTAGCCATTATGGCATGGAAGATAAAGGCAGAATAGACTCTCTTGGCATCAGATCATGAGCAACGGCTGGTAACCGAACAGCAGCGGAGGGGAACGCAACAGGAGCTAGGCTCAAGGAGGGGAGAAGAATAGGCCCCTCGGCAAGGCGAGGACCATGCAAATTAGCTCACAAAATGACTTCATTGCGAGGCTAGGCATCACCTCAGAGCCCTGAACAAAAATAAAATGTTATGGAGCACTTGAATCAAGATGTGCATTCAGATCCATAGACAAATGTATGCATAGAAGAATATGCATAATGTAATAAATACTATAGAAAAAGAACCTCAACAAGCTGGGTTTTCCGACTATGTTAGGCACCAAAAGACATAAAGCAAGGGTAGTTTCCATCAAGAATGCCCTGAAGCAGAGGTTTAACCTCCTGAATGAAGAGTTTGGTTACATTTTCAACTTGTTCATAACAGCCATCTAATGTGTAAGTATCCCTCTGACTGGTAGAAACCATATAATAAATGAATACACAGAAAAAACAATCAATGAAATGCTTAAAAAAATTGCCCAAGGCCAATAAATACTTAAAACCTATCTCTCTTACATACTACTTATAAATTATTCAACTTCTTCAACTTGATTCAAACAAAATTATCACTAAAGAAAAATGACTAATCAACAAGTGAAAGATTATATGCAATCACACCCCCAAAACCAAAATCGAGAAACCGTATCACTACACTGTATCTCCAGATAGAAAGATGCAATAATCCGGGATGAAGCCAAACAACCAGGGAAAACTTCAATGAGGAAAAGGATTATAAACACCGTTTTGGGGGAGATTTACCTGTTTGCCCAGTCGTGTAAAATAATTGAAGCATGATCACCCTTGGATGTCAACAAAGAGATCTGAGAAGGATCCGTGGAGAACTGCCTCTCAGATTCAGTGAATGATTTGTTGTTGGCGACAACCCAGACAGCCACCCGCGGAGTGAGCTTGGACCTCGCCTGTTTTCCTGTACACCACCCGAAGTCCATGCCTTACAGCAGTTGAAGGTCGGAACTCGCCAGAGGGATAGTTGTAAGGAAATCGAAGCCTTCCATTCCAAGCAGTGGAGAGAGAGGAGGGTTAGTGATTATTGTCAGACAAATAACGTCAGAGTGGCACGTGTTAGGTTCCTGATTTCCAAATTGTTTAGTCGTCTGAAGTCTCGCACAAGATTTTAATCCAAAATCATATCGTGGTTTGTGTGATAGACATATTTTATTTGCATAAAAACATTTTTATTAATTCAAAATAAAAAAAATTAAAAAAAGAATATCTTCCTTAGTAAATCATAAATGGAGTTAAAAAATGTTTAAGAATAACATGTAAATTGTGGGGTAACCACACATTTTTTAAATAAAAATTATACAATTAACCTACAAAATTTCTTAAATCATTGAATTCATTTTTCATATTTTATAATTTATTTAAATATATTATATTTATGTTTAACAATAAATATTAGAGTTCATATAATAGTCATATGTTTTTTCACAAATCTCTAATAAATTCTAAGAATGTGAATATGTTGTTATTATAAAATTTTATATCAATATTAGTTGTAAGAATTAATTTAAGAAAATATATGAAACTATTGTCATGACGAATGATAAAGATTATTCATCAATGCATATTATAATAACACTATAACAATTAACATTTTGTATTAAGATTGTGCCTCTAAAAGTTATGATAGGTTAGAGAAATAAATATATGACTTAGGTTGACATAAAATGTGTAATTTGTAAAGTTAATTCATTTAATAACTACAACCACTCAAATAATGGGAAACTTTTGTTGTTGCACCTCATATTAAAAGGTAAGTGAATAAATATTTTATGGAAATAATTAATTATGTTTTATCAATCCTAATAATTACAAAATATATAATAAAAGCTATGTTACTTAAGAGTGTTTTCTAATTTTTTTAAGCCATGGAGAAGAATAAAAGTTGATTCTTGTGCTGGATTGTAAAGCTGCTAATCACTTGATCTGAATGAAATTGTTAAGCTTCGTTACAAAAATTTAAATTATGAATCGTTCAATTTCATTAGCATTAATAATAATGGATCATTATTTGAGGAGGAGGTTCCATGAGAAATGAAAGAGTACCATAGCCTTCAATATAATATAACACTAGACAAGGGAGATGAGTGAATTGAAAAAACAATATTATTATTTTTGTTAACAAGTCTCTAAGAATTAAAAAAAGAATTTTCCTATATTGATTATTAAAAAAGTGATCTTAATATATATATAAAATACTTGACATTAAAATATTGAGATATTATTAAAAAAAAATCACTTAACTCTAATGAAAATTTTTTTAGTTTTATATTCAATGATATGTTATCAATTATTAGTTTATGTTGTTACATGATATCAATATTTGCTTTTTTTATCTTTTAAGAGTAATAATATTTACTTTATCTTTTTATTATTTAGTTTTACTTATAAAATATGTGATGATTGATTTAACTTATTTTAGTTTGTATTTTTTTAGATTTATTAAGTCCACATAATAAGGAATAGAAAAAGAAAATATATTATATTATAAAATAAAACTTTTTAATATATGTTGACTTTATAAATAGAGAAATCATTGTATGCTAGTTATGATACTCATCACAATTTTTGTTTTATTATTGAGGCTTTCAATTGTTAGTTTAATTCTATATTAGTTGTTGTTATTTGCTTTCGTGTATACCTTATGTCTATTTATATTTTATATCGATGGACCACTTAGGCTTCATTTGGCAAGTTTATATGAAAGAAAAATATTTCTTATATAATCTTAGTGATTTATCTAAGTCAATTATAAAAAGATATTGAAAGAAAAATCATAAAGTTGATAATGAAATTAAGAACTTGAAGTTAGCTTATTTTAAAAATGATATAACAAATTTTGAGAATTATTTAGAATGAAAAATACAAAGAATAACATTTCTTATATAATCTTTATTTGAAAGGAAACTATTTTTTTAAAATCATAACCTTATTGTTGTGAAGTGTAACCACAATATTTGAGAAGAAAAATGATATAATCCCTGAGGTTTTCTTGGTTAAAAGAAACTATGAGGGAGAAAACCATGAAACACTTGAAGAGACTATTGTATTAGTTAGATGAATTATCGGAAAAATTAATCCCAACTTGTGCATCATTATTTAGAATATCCATGGGTGACATGACAATGTATTCAGAGTTTTGAATTAAAAAGTGTCAGCTTAATATGTTGCTTTAAACAATGCTTTAAAAGATTGATAAATGATGAACAAACACAAATAGCTTTTTTTCACCCAATCAATCATCAGATAATCCAACTCGATAGATTGGATGGCTCAATATGTTGATTCGATCAACTCAATAGTTTGTCTAATTAGCAAGGTTAGCCTTCCCATAGAATCCTCCTAGGATTTGACTTGCTGCGATATTCCATTGTATGCTTTGAGAAATTCAATACCTTCAAGCAGATGTTCTGCTTCTATCAATAGACAATCAACAAAACATCAGCTTCTTCAGGTAATCTAACTTCACATTCTTCCTCCCAAGTAACTTCCAAGTGAGTCCCTAGTGTGCCTTTCTACTATTTGAATACAATTTATTAAGTAAGCATTCATTCATTGATCAAAGCAGTAGGCTAAGGGTGGTTATAAACATCATGTCATACAATAAGAATAAGGACTTAACTTGTTTCATATTATCCTCCAAAATACCATTTACATGTTTATTGCATGAATCGTTGAATAAGTTTCGTCCAGGAAGAACTGTAGTTGCTCAAATGGAAGGGAAAGCTAGGTCTAAAATCAAGTAGAAAACTCCAACTTGGAAATGCAAATTCCATCAGTATCTGCATAAAACCATTCCCTATAATGGATCATTGTACCCCCAACATTGATTGCCACATGCTTCTTACCATGACACTCCTTGTTCAGCTTCAAAGGATGCAAACCCAATGCGTGGATGCCGATGTCATAGGCATTGATCTCGTTGAAATCTTGTATGGAGCCATTAACGAAGATGCCAACCCAGTAATAATGTCAAACAAATTTGCAGAAGCTAGAGAGGATGTCGAGCATTTATGCTAATAAAATCAACTAGTTCAGAAACACTTCAGCAAAAAGGCAAATGAAATATAAAGGCATTTCTGAACAGGAACCAACACCAAAATCTTTGATAAAAAAGAGGCAAATCTTTACAAGCTTGAAAAGAAACACATGAAGAGATCTAAGGTTTTAACATGTGTACTTGTAACTATCAGACTTAATACACAACTTCACACTTAGTGGATACAATGATAAAAATGGATTAACAATGACATTATCTTGGACAGCAAAATAACTAAATTATGACTCTAACAAACAACATAAAAGTTGAACATTAAAACTACGCTATAAGGAAAACCTTAGCTTGGTCATCTTGATTGAATAGAAACAAAAAAATGAAATTGTGATCAACTAAAAAACCTTGAATAAAATATCTCTATTGAGAACCATGAAGACATTGGTCATCAACTTCTTATAAAATTTCACCAAAACATAGAAAAAATTAATAGAATGGAGACAAAAAACAATTCATTTGACTGAGTTTCTGCTACTATTTCTAGAAATATATGAGAAATGAGCTATCCAACTAGTTTAATGACAAAATGGTAGTTGAAACCATGCCAACATTCAATCACAACATTGGGGAAACAAAGAATGTATGTAATGAGAAATAAGCCTGTAATAGATTACACCCATCAACACTTAAGCTTCGGTTGGTAAGCAAATATATGAGAGACAATGTCATGTGCATGACAAAAATTTGTATGCTGAAAAACTTTGGACACATTTATAATAAGCTAAAAAACTATGTGCTCCTGTTACACCATTGTGTTTGATGATTCAAGCATAAATGTTTATAAATATCTCATATGGGCTTACTTTAAGTGTGTTAATATTCAATTAAGTCATGCCATGAACTTTAAATGTCTAAAATAGTGCCCTTGATGGGTCTTGGAGTCATGACAAGCTTCAAGGAAATTGAAGATGTCCACTAAAATTTTTATACTTGAATTTCTCTTTATTTTTTTTTAATTTAATATGTCCAAATTTTGAGATAAGGCTGCAAACTAGTAGTATTAATATTTTAAAATATTATAAGTTTAATAATTGTTTAATTTTATAGTGTCTTGTGAGAATTTTTGTGCCAAAATTTTGAATATAATTGTACCAAAATAATTTTATATTATAATAGTGTTAAAAGTGTCCTAAATGACTATGAAAGGAAATTCATGAAAAATAATTCCTAAATAATTTAAAAAAATCAAATAACAATGTCTATACTTTTCATCAATATTGCTTGGCGTAAATATCAAAATTCAATAATTATTAAACTTATAAAATTTTCAAATATTAATACTACTAGTATGCTACATAATTTACAAATTTAGATATATTAAATTGAATAAAAATAAAGAGAAATTCAAGTATAAAAATTTTAGTGCATGTCTTCAATTTTCTTGAAGCATGACATGACTCCAAGGGCCTTGAAGATCGTTATTTTAGACATTTAAAAGCTAATGGCTTGACTTGATTGAATTTTAATAATTTCACTTAAAGCAAGCTCATATGAGATATAAACACTTATGCTTGACTCATCAAACACAAAGGTATAACATATGTGTTGGGTAATGAGAGGAAGATAAGTAATTTGGTTGAAATTATTTAATCTTATTTTCAAAAGATTGTATACTAAACTCATATGTTACTAATAAATATAACTTTAAAAATAACATTTTGATAAGTAGATTTATTTGATTAGAAATATTGTTTTACCAAACAAAAATTTTTAGACTTGATTTAAAAAATAATCAAAGAATGTATTTGAAAAACATCACTAACAAATAGGACTTTAGTTTGGTTCCACCAATTGTTTTGTCTAATTGTTATAAACAAAATTTTAACAACATAAATTAAAAAAATAAAAGTACTTTTAATATAAATTTATTTAACAATATATAAAAAAACTGATATCATTCTTTATTTTTTTATCGTGCTATTTTCAATATAATCTTTGACTTTTTTCTAATAACTTAAAAGATAAATGGGGTGAATAATTATTTAATTTTTTTTATAATGTATTATTTATAAGAAATTATAATATTATTTATTTATAATTTTTATACAATTATCAAAATATTACTTAAAATTTTTTATTTAAATATCAAATAAAATTGTTATATAAGATGATAGGAATGAAGGATGTGTTATATACACTTAAATTATCTTTTTCATCACATTGGGAGGCAATGGGGTTTGACTTGGTAATACGTTATGTCTTTCAATCATACATTCATAGATATCAAACATAATTGATTTTAATACCATGCCATAAAAAGTGAAAATGGTATGAATATGATGAGTGGCAATCATAAGCATTGATATACGATCAACTTTTGATACACATGCTTCAAAAATACTTCTCTTATCAATAAGTGTCGGTTCCTAACACATGAATTGATAACAAGTTTCCATTCCATTGAATTAGATTTATTTGAGAAAGATATTAAGATGGCCCATCCAGTGAAGACATATACCAACCTCTAAAAGAAATTTCTTTGCTACATAAATGATAATAATTTAATGAAATGATATAGATATTGGTAGAAGATATAAGAATACAAACAGAAACATAAAAAAAGGGAGTTTTGTATTTGACACATTCCATTCATGTCATAAAACTATGTTGCAGTAAAAGTTTTTCTTTGACCTATCTTAAGCTTTATTTTTCACTTTCTAAAAGATTTTCGTCATTAATTTTATAATTTTATTTACTTATGCCTTATTTGAGATTATCTTATTATTTTTTGCTTTTTGACTTCTAAATTTTATTTTTCATATCAATAAGATGTTACACATTTAATTATAAACAAATATGTGCATGCACATATATACTCGTGCACATGCATAATATTATATAAACATAGACACATAGAAGAAGAGTTGAAACTTTTTTAAAATATTTTTAACATTTAAAAGCCATATATAAACATAGGAAAGATAGGAAACATACCAATAATATTTGTAATCACAAAGTCAAATCATGTATTATGATATTGAATTTAGGTCAATGATTGGGAGTGAGGAAGATTGGAGGTGAAGTGATGCAAGCACATAATAATTCATTTATTATTAAAGGATATTCTTAAAATGGATTATAAAATTAGAATTTATTTTTGTGTAGGTTCAATTAGTAAATAATTAATAAACAATTTGTATATTTTCTTAATTAATCTATCATGTAAAATTTAAAAGATAATATTTTATGCTTGTTATGAAAAGAATGTAATTACATGGGAGAGAACATGAAAAAAACATATTATAATATGACTTTTTGTATAAAGGGTGGGTCTTATGTGTGTCATTCATTTTTTTTAACTTTTTAAAGCTAAAAATAATTGGTATTTTAATAAAAATGTTTCATTAAATTTTTATCCCTCTCAAATAAAACTAATTATTCAAAATACTTTTATAAAACTATATATTCAAGTATGCAAATTATATTTAAATATAGTATTAACCAATTATAATTTAATAGTAGTGCAATTATAAGGAAGCACAATTACAAGAAAGATTGAAGAATATTCTTGAAATGGGTTCATGGACATGATAAGAATAACAAACTAATGATTATTGATATCATTCTCCAAAAAATAAAATTATTGCTCATCACAACCATCAAGTAGCCTTCAAACTTATTGATTTGACAACACATGTGACATGTTCTTTTCATTATTAACAGTCGCTCTTAGAGATCAATACTATTCTCAAGCCAACAACCTCCAAACACGTGTCTCTAATAAATAGGAAAATCATGGCATAATTAAAAAAAATTCAAGTAAAATAATAATATAGAAAAATAATAAGAAAATATCAAATTTTTAGATGATGTAATTTCTTATTCTTAAATTCATATCTACCATTTAGGCATTTTTCTTGGGCCTATCACTCTCCTTTCTTTTATCATAAGTGTTGGCAAAGAAGCTTTACAATAGTTTTTTTTTCAGAGAAAAAATTTGAGCCTCAAATTCCCTCCACACAAGGTCCAAAAGTAAACACCTTCCCACACAAGGTTAAAAGTGGTAACCTTTTCTATAAACAATTACTAAAATAGGCTCTCTTTTCTCATATAAGGCACAAAGCAAACACCTCTAAATACTAGTTGGATTAAGCCAAATTCAATAATAAAAATAACAAAATTTTACAAAAACTCTCTAAAAATTAAAAGAGTGATATATATATATATATATATATATATAACTTTAAAAAATGATGCCAATTAGCTATATAACTTCTGATTACAATATTAAAGTTTCTAAGTAATGAGTGCATTTATTCAATGCAATGGGTTTCTCCATCTATTTATAGAACTAATGCAGTTGTTTGTAATTCTTAAAAACTATCAATTTTAGCTTAATAACCTCCCAAGTCTTCTAAGATATTTTCATATTCTTGATTAATACCTTAATCCTTGTTAGGAATGCTTTAATGAGAAAATATAAATAGCCAATTAGCCAAGCTATGCTTTACCACCTATTAGTCGATTTTAGAATGTTCTATAATTTGTGCATTTTTGATCCACCAAATTTAACAAACAATTTATCAAATTGAATGTTGTACTATTTAATGATGATCAAAATTATTTATCAAACATTTTTATTGCCTTTTTATATTGCTCAATTTTGAGTTGCTAACAACGAGATTATCCATCAAATGTTTGATAATTTTTTAAAAGAACTCACGTTTTAGTATATTTTTATTTAATATTTAATAGATGGTCAAATTATTATCATATCATTACTAAACTAGTTATCCAATGTCTATTAAATAGAGTAATTGGAATTTTATAGAGGTTGATGTTGGCAGCCCCATATGACCATTAATAAACTAAGCTATTAGATAATCCAATTTTTTATGGACAAGCCATTAGCCAATTATCAAATGCTTCGATGATTTTTCTAAAGAATATAAAAATGATGGCTGAGTTTAAACTAATAAGTATTTCTTGATAGAATGTTTAATATCTATTAGAGAACTAGTCAAATGTTTATTGCTTTATTAAAGAGAGTACTTTTAGCTAATTAATTTTATTTCTCATATTATTTTAGTATGCTAAATTTTCAAAAGCATAATAAAATGTAAAATTTTAAAAAGCCTTTAATAAATTGTTGTTTTAAAAATATGGTAGACATTTTAGTTTTAAAAACTATCTAATAATAATTTTAATAAATTTTTAATATATTTAAGCTACTTTATGAAATTAATCGTTCACGAATCTAAAATAATCATTCCTATAGTACATATGAATATTTTTCTAGTATTTTGCATCTAATTTGTACACTTGTTCTTTCATAATTCTTAAATAATATATACCAATGAACATACTTACATCTTTTGATTATCATTTATCAAATCTTAATTATGTGTGTATATATGTATATATATTTATAATATTTACTATATCTTATAAGATTGTTTACAAAAATTAAGATTGAATTTGAATTATTTTGGAGAGATTAAAATTTTAATATTATTTATGATAATTATATCAAGAGTTTCGAATGTAATGATTAATACCTTTCTTATTTGAATAAAATATTCCTTTGGCAAGCTTCTTTACTAATTGAATGGTTGACCTTTTAGTTGTCTAAGATAAAGACTAATTTAGATGATAATGAAAGATAAAAATAAGTTTTCACTTTCACATAATAACCAATATTTCATGTGTTACACCCTTGTGTTTGATGAATCAAGGATAAATGTTTATATCTCACATAGACTTATTTTAAGTAAAACTATTAATATTTAATTAAGTCAAGCCATGAACTTTAAATGTCAAAAATAATGGTCTTCAAGGCTATTAGAGTCATGGTAAGCTTCAAGGAAATTGAAAACATGTATTAAAATTTTTATACTTGAATTTCTCTTTTTTTTCTTGAATTTGAAATGCCAAAATTTTGAGATGATGTGGCACACTCGTAGTATTAATATTTAAAAATGTTATAAGTTTAATAATTGTTGAATTTTAATTTTTGGGCCAAGCATTATTGATGAAAAGTATAGACATTGGTATTTGATTTTTTTAAAATTATTTAGGAATTATTTTTCATGAATTTCTTTTCATAGTCATTTAGGACACTTGTAATACAATCATAATATAAAATTATTTGAGTATACTTATATTGAAAATTTGGGCACAAAACTATTCACAAAACACTATAAAACAACTTTAGTCTCGGGAGTTTTTACTGTAATATTGGGCTGGTCGACCCAACCCTACCACTGGTCCGTCAAGGCTTTACGGATTTAAAAAGTAAAATAAAAATAGTTCGATAGACCCGAAGGGGCGTGCGAAGCCCGAAGGCGAAGGAAGAGGGCCACAAGGAAAGCTGAACGGAATATTGTGAAATCAAGTCAACCAGGACCAAGTGATCAAATCTCAGTCAAGGAAGGAGGGAGCTAACCCCAAATAACTCGAGAGACTTATGAACCAAAACCCTCATAAAGGGCAATGACAACACAATTTTGGTAATATGGTACTAAATTCCCATGCGACTGTCAAAGAAGGCAGAAGGGCAGGCGCAATCTGACGACTTAGGTTAATCAAGGTAAAATGCTACAAGTAAACAGTAAAATGAAAAGGAAAAGCTTTGAACCTGAGGTAGTTTTGTAAGAAGATGCAGAACCACTACAGTAAGTTTCTAATTCAATTATTTTATGTTCAAATTATCCTAATAAATTCAAAACAACATACGTGCCATCCAATGGCCAGGACTAATCTCGAACGGTAAAATCAGGATTCAATCCGAAATGTTCATTTCAAGATTCAAATCAAATGGTGACTACTATGTATCTGTTACCCAAACAACTAGTTTGTTTAGAGTCGGTAGGAGTGGATTTAGAGCTCAAATTTGAGCTCCATAAATAGGGAAGGATGAAGAACTCCAAGGGGTTAAAATTGCTAAGTTCTCAAAGCTTTTAAATTATAATTTTAAGCTATTACAAATGCATACAGTGCTTCCAAACTCATAAAGTGAAAGTTGCGAGAAGAAACCCGAATTTGGAGTTTTTGCTTCAACTATTTTTCAATTACTATTCCTCCCACTTTTCAATTTTTTTCTTTAGAATTTTTATTGTATTGAGTGTGCCTCATACTTTAAATTATCCGTAGTTGATATTTTGTTGCCAATTTTTGTATTTGTTTCATGGTGTAAGGGCATCCCCGCAATTGTGCAGAAGCTTGGGGTTTGAGTTGAGCCCGAAAAAAACTCAAATAGGTTCGGGATTAGTTGTAGGTAAACTCCCAAGTAGGTTTAAAATGAGTCATACAAAAAACCTTGCTTTTAATTTGTGATTTTTAGTGTTTTTTTTCAAAACACTTGTTGGGGGTGGACCTAGGCTCGATTTTGAGTCGAACTACCTTAAAAATATTTTGCGTAAAATTTAACTAGTCACTCTTGCTTAAAAAATTTAAGTTTTAATTTAAACATAAATTTGAAAGAAAATCTTAAAATTTTATTTACCGCAATTCACCCCCTTTCTTGTGGGTTTATTTTAAGCACAAAGAATTTCAATTTTAAATTTTCTTTCTTTAAAATGAAAAAAACCCACTTTTTCAAAGCAATACCTAGAAGATGATAATAATTTTATCATTGCCAAGAAAAATCTATAATATATTGTGAAAAATTAAAAAAATGCTATTCAATGAATTTTGTAATTTCTTTTTGAAATACGAGTCTTATAAGTTGCATAAAATTAATTTTATCATTGATAATAATAATTTATTTCAATTAAGATGAAATTATATTCATTTATTGAATAATTTTCTTTTATATTTAATATAATTTTTAATTGCCATTAATAATTGTTTTTGAAATGTAAGCCAACAAACACTCAACATAAAGGTTTCTAACCACTGGCAATTGGTATCAGTATTAGCGGACAATTGAGCTCAATTATGACATAGAAATGGTAGTTTGATATTGGTGGTAGTGGGGTCAGTATTTTTTTCCGAACTATGTTGACAATCTAATAATGGTGAAAATCTATAGTCATACCTTTATGTTTGACAATTGTAGGTTAGTAGTGATGGATGATATTTTGATCACCAGTGATACTTATTGAGGGATAATAATGAGTGTGTTGGCTTGACCAATGGCAATGTCTAACATTAATAGAAAACTAATGATCATGATTAATACAATGAGGATGGTTAATGCCTACCTTAACCTTGATTATTAGCTTTTCATTAACCCTTTTTTAAACTATTGCATAGCAAGTCATGCACATTTTTTGTTACTTCTCTTAATAATCTTAACAAACTTGACAGTAAACCATAAACTCAATTAACACTAAGTTAGCTAAACCACTATTGATTATTGTTGTCACTATTTCCATGGTTAAGTAATAACTCTATCATCACTAAATTGCCATGCCTTAGTACCTAAGGACATCACCATCATAAGTTAACTTGGCTAACAAATTACAATTGTCAACTACAATCGACAATGATAAAAGTGTTATTAAAATAATCCACAAATCTTTTGACATAGTAAAAAAAGGACTAGTGAAAAATTGATTACTTGTGTTAGGACCTAGTTGGATGTTACTTAATCTTGTTGATGATTTTTCTAAAAATAGCCTTATGTGATTTTAGTAGATTAACTTAAGTCACACCTTCAAACCTATCATGTCAAACATAAAGTTAACGACTATGGTTTTAATCTAACTATAGTGGTTAACATTTGATAAGTTAACAAAAAATTATATAAACCATGATAAACAAAAAATTGGGTAAATCATGATAAAACTAATACTGACATAATCAACTCAATAAACCCAACTTCTTTTTCAAATATTGGACTAAATTAATGTAATAAAATCTCTTATTAAATTCTTCTTTTTTTCTTATTTTAAAAACTTATCATTAATGAGAAATGAATTATCTTACATCATATATAGGATTATTAACAATTCAATCTCGATTTGACTCAATTCTAATCTAAGATCATCATAAAAATTTTAAATTGAAACTTTAAACTTAGCTTAAGTAGTAAATGTGTTTCTTAATTCAAATATAACTCAAGGAAAACTCTGTTCAACTTTTTGTTAATGTTCAACCTTATTTTTATTAAATTGTTGATGCTAAATACATAAACACATTTTTTGTATTTATTGAATAAATATAAATCATTAACTTTATTCACTTAAATGAATGTTGGATCGTCTCCAACCATATGTAACTATCTAAACAATGTGGTTCTCAACCCAAATACAAGTTTTAACCATTATCAACTCATAGGTGGATTTTGACCGTTACTTAAACTAAACATAAAGTCTTTCTCATTTCTTGACATTTCTTGTTCTGCAATGTTCAAATCTTTACAAAACAAATAGAAAAGATTAAAAATAAATATTACAAAAGCAAACAACTTAATGAAGCAATAACTCTTAATAGTTTGTTGTGATATCCCTTAATGTGACATTTATTTACTATGGATTGATGGGCATGTAACATTTTTATCAGTTTAAATCTATTGCTTAGAAGTATTGGTTTGTTATGTATGTCCTTTTTATAAATTGGATCCCTTTTTTTGTGCTTCTAGTGATTATAGATAATGTAATTTTATGTTTTTTATAATTTTCAACCTCCAAATATAGGTGTGCATTACGAAATAATTTTAAAATTGAGTGTTTCACCTATATCGAACAGTGAATTAAACCTTTTATTAAAATTCCTAAAATAATACTTTTTTTTCTAAAATATCTTTTATTTCTTATCCAATACTCTTTTATCTATTCTTTATCTTCAGTTATGAAATTAATCATAATTTTTAAGGCTTAATAATTTTAATTCGACAAAACTACTCTTTTGATAATCATTAAAACTAAATTAACAAAAAAAGCATCAATCTAAGCCAATTAGTCTAAGAAAATTATTAAAATCGCAAATAAAATCAAATGTTGCTATTTCAATGTTAACTTTATTGTACATTTTCATATAACTACTCTTGTAGTTTATGGAATGTAATAGTCTTCTATCTAATCTATTCTCTTTTATATATATTGACTTTTTTGTAAAAATTTATCTATGAGAGAAAAGCTTTAGATCCTAATCATAATAATTTCCTAAATTAGTAAGAAAAAAAATATTCAGTGCCAATCCTATTTGACAAATGAAATTAATTCTTCTATATATGTTGCAATGTGTTTAACGCAATCCTAAAAGCCTCTTTAAGTTCTGAATTTAGTTTTGTCTTAATGGCATTGTAAAATATTAAAAATATTTTTGTTAAGATAAGTAATAAGAAAAATAAAAATTATTGAGCTGAAGATAAATGTTTAATATTAGTATAAATATTTTTTTTTTAAATTAAAAAAAATTAATTAATATAATGGAACGAAATTAGGTTAAGAAAATTTGAAAAAAATAATGTAATTTATTTCTCAAAGATGTATTCAAAAATTATAAATAGATTATATAAATTTCTTAAATAAAAATTAGAATGATTTTCATCAAGGAAAAAATTTAAGATTCTAAATACTTATATTCTAGATGTTTTAAATATAAATGGATTTTCAACTCTCTCAATTGTCCTTTAGTTCTTAATAGTAAGTTAAGTTGAATTAAAAAGCGAGCTAGTTTAAGTGGATTAAGCAAAATATATGTTATTTATATAAGTTATAATAAAAAATTCCAAAGGTTTTAGTCTTTATAGAAAAAATTAAAATTGATATACAAGGAAAAAATTGACTACTCACAAGCTTAAATCTTTTTCAATTTCAAATCCTTTCAACTGATAGCATAATCCTTCATAAAGATAAATTGCTCATATTATGATAATTTACTAGCCTTGTGATCATAATTTGAGATTAGAGCATTAAGTGGTTGGGATACAACAAAATCTTTACTTTGATATCAAAAACTTATATAAATAAGTAGGGCTATTTGAAAAGATTTGTCACACAAGTCCTAAGCTACAAGAGATTGGTAAGTAAGGTGGTGGTGAGGATGCTTAACTACAAGCATTATAGAGGAAGCCAAAGCCATTAGTGGGGAGGGGTTGGCCTCGAGTATAGAGAAGGTGGACAAGCATAAATTGATGTAATTGTGAGTGGTGGCTGACACAAATGACAACATTGTAACCCAAGGACATGATATGTAGTGAGGAGAATGTAATAAGCTAGAGGCATGACTATCACAATGCTTGGATGTGCATCATGGCGAAGGGAAAAAAGAGGCTAGATTCGAAAGTGTAAGATGGGTATAACTGGTGGATAGTTCAGGTTAAAGGCAAATGACATTAGATTTGCGGAGTGATCAACAAAGTGCAGCCATTTGGTTATAGTATGGTAAGAAACACACAACAATGGAAAGAAAGGGGCGGAGTGAAAAAGTTGTGAGGATGACAATATTGTTTGGTGACGCTACCAATAAACAAAAAAAATCTCAAAAGGGAGGATATGGAGAGCCATGTTGAATTATAACTCGGACATGGAGAATGTCAGCCTATGTTTTCTTGGAAAATTTTAATTATGCTCCCATGAATCAAAACATCTGAATACCTTTCAATCCATATAATTATCTTTAAATATGTTACAAAATAATGAATTAGTTGTACTTAAAAAAGATAAAAAATGATTATCTTAAAAATTGATAAAATAATTAAAAAGAAACATGAGGAGAACTCTGTAAGATTGCAGCTTAAAGAAACAATTCTATCTCTAAAATCCATTTAATAAGGCCTCATTTCTTGAACATTTTAAGCTCACATTTGGAATTTGCTCAATAATTAATCTTGAACTTAGAGCTTTTGCATTTTGGGCTTTTGTGAACCACTTATTATGTTACATCAAAGATGTTAGATTTATTTCATATTTCTAAAAACATTTGTAAAACAATTCAGCTCAAAATTGATATTTTTAATGGATTTCTTGCTTAAAGCTCGTGAAAACAAACTAACATAGCTAATATGAAAGTGTAAATTTTCAAAGGATTTGGCTAGGAAAAATATTAATAATTAAGTCTATTGAATTTCTTTGATAATACCATTATCAAGACTATGAAATTGTCATCCTTCAAAATAATCAATGGCTATAACTTTAAGAAAACAATTTATTTTATTGACATAAATAATATATATATATATATATTATTCTATATTTTAATTTGTAAGAAAAAATTATAACTTGCATAAAAAAGTAAAAGAACAATTTGATGCTCATAGTTTCCAATTGTTTATGTTATCAGTAGAAATAAAATTTAGAATTTGATGAATAAGATTATGTATTAGAATGTATAGTCTTGTAAACTTTGTTATCATCAAATAGAAAAAATATATATATGACACTTCATAGTTTTTCAAAATTACCCAAAAAACTTAATATCAATGCTTTTGTTGTAAAATTAATATTTGATACATTTATCAGAAATATTTTTAATGTATAGAATTTATTATTATGTAGAGTTTATTTATATGAAAAAAATTTGTGATTAACTATTCTGTAAATAAGTTAATAGATAATACGTTTTTTTTGCTTTTTGAAATCAACTTCGATATTGTTGATAGTATATTGGATGATGAATATTCAAGTAATGTTTTGCATATATTTTTAGTTTATTGGAACGATCACTCATTATCTGAGGATACTTAGATAACCATAAATCTAAGGACCACACTTAACCCTTTCATTATTGGAACAAAAATAATAAGCATTAGATAGATAAATCAATAATTACAATTTGAAGTATTTTAAATCCCAAAGTGAGAACTTGATGGCAAGATTATTCATTAAAAATTATTCTATATTAACCATTTTCATATCAAGTTAAAACTATAATTAAATAAAATGTATAAAAAATCAAACAATAAAATATATGTAATAAAGAAGCTATATTATGTGAAAGTAAACAGTATCATAACTAAAATATAATAGTCACCAAATTATATACATAACCTTAGATATACAAAACTCAAAAGCACCACAACTATGTAATAGTTTAATAAATCATATTCTCATCCATGATCTAAAAGTTTCAATCTCAATAATTGATGGGCACAAAAGATTATAATGCACACAATGCATCAAGCAATAAAATATGTATGTAAGAATGCATGATGTATATATAGGTTCCATGAAGTCCATTTCAAACCAAGCTTGATGAAGTATCCAAAGTTCATGTTTTACTAGTTAATGAAACAAACGTATCTAAATTGTTCAAGCACATTTTATGTACTAAAAAAACTTATCATGATATGAGTGTTATAAGTTACATAAAATTAATTTTATCATTGATAATAATAATTTATTCTAATCAAGATGAAATTCTGTTCTTTTTCGAATCAATTCTTTTTAAATTTAATATTAATGCTTAATTGCCATAAATTATTGTTTATGAGATGGAAGCTAACAAACACTCAACATAAAAGTTTCTAACCACTGGCAATTGATATCAACATTAGTGGACAATTGAGCTCAATTATGACATAGAAATGGTAGTTTTATATTTGTGGCAATGGGATTAGTATTTTTTCCAAACTATGACGACATTATAATAATTGTGAAAATCTATAGCGATGCCATTATGTTAGGTTAGTAGCGACGAATGATATTTTGATCACGAGTGATACTTATCGAGTGATAATAATGAGTGCATTGGCTTGACCAATGGCAATGTCTAACATTAATATAAAACTAATGATCATGATTAATACAATGAGGATGGTTATTGCCTAGCTTAACCTTGATTATTTGCTTTTTATTCTTTTTTAAACTATTGCATAGCAAGTCATGCACATATTTTATTACTTCTCTTAATAATCTTAAAGAACTTGAAAGTAAACCATAAATGCAATTAACACTAAGTTAGCTAAACCACCATAGATTATTGTTGTCACTATTTCCATGGTTAAATACTAAATCTATCATCTCTAAATTGCCATGCCTTAGTACCTAAGGCCATCACTATCAGAATAACTTATAAAGCTTGAGAGAACCCTATAAACTTAAATATTTAAAAATACAAAAAAATAATTTTATTTAATAGTGCTCATTCAATGTGACTCTAATGAAGTAAAACTCCTTGAGTTTGGATAGTAGGTATAAGTTGTTTAGCAATGGTTGGCATGGGTTGATGCAGGTCAACATTGGTTCATGGATCAGTATAGGATGAAAAGGATTAATTCAAGTAGATGGGTAAATGCAAGTCAAGTTAATCTACACAAGTTGAAGCATATTAACACTTGTTTATGGGTTGGGGATTGAGTAGGTAGACCATTCCATTTGGGTCAACAAGGGTTGCATGGGTAGCATGGCAATAACAATGATGGCAAATTTTTATAGCAACAACCATTGATGATCGATAGAGTAATTATCCCAAAAAGCAAAATTTGAAGTTAAAATCAACAAAACCTTAAACCAATAAAACTATGTGTTCTTGGAATAGTTTTTAAGCTAGAAATATCCAAAAAGATATCAATTAAATTAACAAAACACATTTATTATTATTAACCCAAAACTATTATTAATAAGCTACTTATAATTTATTTTATCCAATTTTAATGTTTAAATAAAATTGTGATTTATAATTAACAATAATAAATTATTTAAAGATTAACAATATTATTTTATAAATATTTTTAAAATTTTCAAATTTAAATAAAAAATTTATTGATGTAACTCAATTTAAAATTTTTTTAATCTTATATTGACATAAAAATTTATTTCATTCAATTTAAATATTTATTTTTTTAATTTAATTTTTTTCTTATTTAAAATAAAAAATAAATTCATATAGATTTTTTAAATTTCAAAATATTTGTTATTTTAATATTTAAATGAACACTTTTTAATATTTTAAGCTTATTAATATAATTTTTACTTAAATGAAAATTTTAAATAAACTATTTAATTCAAATAGCATTTAATATTTAAAAATTAAAATAAAAAATAAAGATATTTTAATTTTAAATGTTTCTAGTTTAAATTAAAAAAAATTTTATTTATCCATTCTTTTAAAAATAATAACTATTTAAATGTTATTAAAAAAATATTTAATTTACAAATACAACTTAATTTTAATTTTTTAATATTTTTATTTAATTATTAAATAGGCTTTTTGAGTTTAACTTTGAAATTTTTGTAAAAATAATATTGAGAAAACTATCAACTAAGTTGCCTCTTAGAAAAAGAGGTAAGGATCCCCATGGAAATGTCTAAACCCAATTATTTTGCAAAGCGCAAAGCGAAGAAAAGATAACGAAATTTTAGAAGAAGAAAAAAATTAATTTGAATTGTGTACAGAAGAATACTTCTTAAAAAAACATCAACCAATTATTTCAATTTCAACTATTTCACAAAAATATAATGTAAAAATAGCTTAAAAAAACATAGAAATAAATAATAAAGGAGCACTAACCAAGAATCCATTAATTTCAATGACAAATATATTATTCAAACTAAACTAATCAATTAAGTACACGTTATATTATAGTTATTGAAATTTTGTTGAATAATATCTTTTTTTAAAATATATAAATATTATTATTTAATTTTTAATTTTATTTTGAAAAATAATTCTCCATTACCTCATTAATATTCCACACCTAACTTTGGCGTCAAGCCGCCCAAAACATGCTGTCGGTACTTAATGTCCTAAATCTAATGGTTAGCTCCCTTAATTAAGTCAGCTATTATAAGGACGTGGCCAAAAAATGTGGTGCTTAGTGTGGCACTTGGTGTGCACCATCCCTGCGAACCGCGACCCCTTAACCTCTATTTTTGTGTAGAATTAACTAATATCATTATTTTATTATAAAATTTCAACATAAATAACCATTTCTCCTTTATGACAATTTTTTTGGTTTTAAATGTGCCAATGTCATCTCAACGCTCGATGTGGTCTACTAGAAAAGCGACACGTACTATGAACGGAAATAATTTTTTTTTGTGAGGATCGCATTCGTTGAAGTTATTCGTGACATGTCAATTTGGTCTATTTTACTATATTTTGTACTTCATCCAAATTTAATTAAATTTTAACAAAAAATTCAAAAAAAGGACAAATCATGAATTACTTTTGAATCATCACTGTTTCATTTTAAATTCAAAAATAATATAACAAAAATTTATATATATATCAATGCTAAATTTGTTGTTGATTTGTTACATATGTTTGATTCAACAAGTTTTTAGTGTTTCAAAACACCACAATTTTTGTCATTCAAAAGAGATTATTGGCACAATTTATTAGCATAATAACAACTATTTGTATCACAAAAATATTTAAAAGATTCAATTTAATATCATCATCGAAACATGATTCAAAACTAGCCTCTTGTTTAAATATTGTGACATTAGCTTAAGTTAAAAAAGATGAATGAATAGAAAGCCGAAGACAACATTTATCTTCGAAATTATCACATCATAATAAAAAAATATTTGATTAAATCAAATTATTAAACTGAAACTATATTTGAATAGGCAATAAACTCATTAAATATACTTAAAATGAATTAACGTTGTATGTTTTTAGTTAACATCGTGGCAAATTTCAAAACAATCGAACAATTGCTTAGTGAATACACTTCACTAAATGCCAAAATGTTTCACTATATGTCATCAAGTATTTTGGCTGTCATTCCTTTGATCTGTGCAGAAAAATACTTATGAATAAGAAACCAAATCTCACAATTGAGTCTACGTTTTTTAATTATGTAAAATTTACCTTTTTTGAAGAAAGACCCAACTTTTTTAAGTCATTAATCTGTAGAACAAGAGTTATTTCAGCAAGATTTTTACATTAAGCAAAGAGATGATGAGGAGAAATAACACATTTAATTATGCATATATCCCTATTATAATATAACTTCTTACTTCCTTAAAGGGTTCAGGCATCTCTTTACGGAGTTCAAGTATATAGTTCGCTCTCTACTCTCCAATAACCTAAAAAGAAAGGTTATATGAATTAGTTAATGCATGACAAGGAAGAAAATAAATTTAATCTAAAACTTAGCTTGCCTTGAACTGCTTGAGCTCCTCCCCACAAGTAGTCAAAGAGAAGTAGTTTACATTAGTGTATTTACACGGATCAATAAAATGAATAATGTATCATAACGTTTTCACAATAATGAATATTCTATTGAGTTACTATCATGAAGAAAATTAATTATCAAGACTAATGACACGATTGGACTTCAATAATAATAAGAAAAAAATAAATAATAGTCATACTCATTTAAGATCAATAATGAGACATGATATTGAACGCAACAACTGTGAATATTAGGGAGTAATTTTCATCAATGCTAATTAATTATTCTTGATATATTTGGTCTTTTATTGATAATAATAAAAAATAAATAAATGTTAATCATACTTATTTTGAATGCAACAAATTGAAGCCTATGTTGTTCTTCATAAGAGAATTAGAATGGCCAAGTCAAAATTCATTTTTTATTCAAAGATTGTTTTATGATAAACATACTTTATTCCACATTTCTATGTTATAAACGATGATATAAAACAAAGTGAAGCAAGGGAAATTCTACACCTTATGTATCCTACTTCTCATTTATGATAACTACTAAAAGCACCAAATCAAATCACTCACTTGCTGGTACTATTTAAAAAATCCAAGCATTCATTGACCAATGATTTCTGCACAACATAGAAAAAAGAAAGTGTAAAAGATAAGAACAGCTAGATGGACATAATGTAACTGATGGAATAAAAAAATAACTTTGATCACCTTAAGTCCTCTGCTTCTTGCTCTAAACTTATCCTGTGGCATAGCAAAATTCATGGGCTATAAGAAACTAGGCTTTGAAGGGTCAACAAAACCTAGAGTTTTGGGCTCCACATCATCTGTAGAAAGTTGTTTACTACTTGATCCATCTTCCACTATTGTGCATACGCTTATGGGGTGGTAGCTTAGAGTTTTAAGAGTATTTGATATCTCCCTCAATTGTGGAGTCAAGGTCAGTGAATGTTTACCCAAATCACCACATGAATCATTCTTCTCGTTGCTCAGGGCATTACCTATAAAGAAAAAGTAAGGCATCCCATTGGGTGACTTGCAAAAGATATACTAATGGCTCGTATTTCAAATGTTTACGTTGTATACCTTCTGCATCAAAAGATAAATTGAAATCAATTGAATGAATAGGTTGCCAAGCATTGCTTTGACTATTATAGTCCACTGCGATAAGAGAATCCTATGAAAATAAAACAACTTTTTAAGAGCATTGTCAATATCATCATCATCATAATCACATAGTATGCTATTGATGTAAAATGTTTCATATCTTAAGTATATATGATGTGCATCCACTATATACTAAATAAACATGAAATTTACTTGGATATATAGTTCATTGTGATAAGAGAATTTTATGAAAATGGAACAACTTTTTGAGAGCATTGTCATTATAATCATCATCATAAGCACACAATATGCTATAGAAGTAAAATGTTTCATATCTGAAGCATATATGAATAGGCATCTATTATATACCAAATAAACTTGAACTATACTTGGAATTCTAAGTGAACATACACTATATCCGATTGCAAATGTAAAGGAGCTACCTCTTTTGTTATAGAAGAAGACTAAGCAACTTGAGGGAGAGGTAAACATTCCTACATATTGATGTTACCTTGTAAAACTTGAAAATAGAATAATTATGAAGCTAGCATGTTACTAGGAAATCTTCAAAGGTTAACAATACTGCCTCCTTCAATATAATAGAAATCGAAAGTGCATTTTATCCTACACTCTCCTTCACTAAACTTGTGAGATATATAGGCCAAAATATAACAACTAAATTTCAATTCTAAATGAAGGTACCTCTTCTAATGCAAGAGGAGTAACAAGCACTTTTGATCTCTCGTCATCCTGCAATATTGGTTTTGGATATCTTTAAAAAGTGTGGAATGAGGACAAGTAAGATGCAACATAAAAAATGATCTTAAGCTTAAGCTTTATTTCCCAGCCAAACCTCTTACAAAAATGGTTTCTCTAATTTTCTAGCATTGGCAAGCGAACTAGCATTGCTAAACAGCTTTCTAAAATAACAAAGGAAGAACTAAATTAAGATTTAAGCTTTTATTATAAAAGATGAGTAATAAATTCATAAATATGGATTACTTTTTAATTGATTGATATGAGGAAGTTGGTTTCTTTACCATACTTATAGAAGATTGGGATCTATACATCGATAACATTTATTGACTATACCTTCTAAGTGTAGAAACACTATCTAGTATTTGCTTTTTGCCAAACCCTTAGACATGAGTATCCACCAATGGTCTTAGTTTTCTATTTTCTTTATTGTTCCTTGTACTGTCATTTCTTGGTCAATTAAGTTGGCATACCCTTGAAGACAATTTAATTGTGCGAATAGAACTGGGGCACAAACTTGAGTTCTATAATGATTAAGATGCATTATCTAAAGAACTTTGAAATATGATGCATTTAGAGAATCCCAAGTCATGAAAGATATAGAAAATTTGAACTAACAAAACCAGTAATCAGTACATCATTACTCATACTACATAAAAAATTCTTTCAATAAATGGGTTAGTTTTGTTCCTCAAAAGGGAATGTAGGACTCATCTCCATTAAGAGTGCTCTCTACATTAAGCAATGAATTCAATGACTTGTTATTTTTAGTGAATTCAAACAAATCAGCTTTCGTGTTGATATTCCATTGAACATCCACGTAACCTGATTCAAATGGAAGAAAAAATAAAATGATAACCAAAAGTGAAAGGGCACATAAAAGACTAGAATCATCCAAATGCATTATACCTACCAAGTCCACACAATTTATCTTTCCAACAAAATTGTTTTTCAGGTCCTTAGCAAAGACGATTACATTGATGATTAAACACTTGTGGCTTTTGATGCTAATATCCTTTGCAACTTTATGTGAAAGATTAGTCAGATTGCTTATGTGGAGATAATATCTCTATAAATCAGAGAGTGTTTTCACTCGGATCTACATATTTATTAGAATAATAATAAGAATGAATTTAAAAAAATAATTCATAGATTCAAGGACTACATATTTTTAATTTAAATTGTCCAATTAACTCAAAAAGCCCTTTCAACTGACTTCTTTTTTCAGCATCTTCCAAAAGTTAGACCTCCTTTTCTTGTGTTCTAGCAAATCATATATGTGATCATGGTATATTCTATAACAAGATATAGCAATGGAGCCTCCAATTTCTTCACCATGGGGATTAGCTCAAAAAATGACTTCATTGGGAGGCCAGGGATCTCTTCAGAGCCCTAAACAAAAGTAAAATGGTATGGAGCACTTGAATCAAGATATGCATTCATATCCAGAGAAAAATGTATGCATAGATGAATATGCATAATGTAATAAATACTATAGAAAAGGAACCTCAATGAGCTTGGGTTTTCCCACTTCGTTAGGAACTAAAAGTAGTAATGCAAGAGTTTTTTCCATCAAGAATGCCCTGAAGCAGATGTTTCACCTCCTGAATGAAGAGTTTGGTTACATTCCAACTGGTTCATAACAGCCATCCAAAGTGTAAGTATACCTTCGACTGGTAGAAACCATATAATAAATGAATACGCTACAAAAAAATCAATGAAATGCTTTAAAAAATTGCTTGAGACTAATGCTTACTTAAAACCTATCTCTCTCAAATAACACGTACGAATTATTCAACAACATCTTCATGTAGAAAAAAAAAATTATCCCTAAAGAAAAACGACTAACCAGCAAATGGAATGATTATATGCAATCACACCCCCAAAACCTAAATCAAGAAATCGTTTCACTACACTATATGTCCAGATAGAAAGATGCACTAATTTGGGATGAAGCCAAAAAATAAAGGAATGCTTCATTGATGAAAAGGATTAGAGACGCCATTTTGGGGGAGATTTACCCGTTTTCCTGGTCGTGTAAAATAATCGAAGCATGATCACCCTTGGATGTCGACAAAGAAATCTGAGAAGGATCCGTGAAGAACTACCTGTCAAAAATTCAGTGAAGCATCTGATGTTGGCAATAACCTGGACTTATGTCCGCGAAGTGAACTTGGACCTCGGAAGTTTCCCTATACACCAACCGGATTCCATGCCTTACAGCTGTTGACGGTTGAAACTCGCTAGAGGGATAGCTGTAGGGAAATAAAGGCCATCCATTCCAAGCAGTGGAGAGAGAGGAGGGTTTGTGATTGTTGTCGAAGAAATAAAGATAGAGTGGCACGTGTTAGGGCTCTTGATTTCCAAATTGTTTAGCCTTCTGAGTCTCGCCCAAAATTTGAATGCAAAGTCTTATTGTGGTTTGTGGGATGACATATTTTATTTGCATAAAAAATATTTTTGTTGATTCAATATAAAAAAATTAAAAAAGAGTATCTTCCTTAGTAACGTATAAATGGAGTTAAAAAAGTTTAAGAATAACATATAGATTGTGGGGTAACCACACATTTTCTAAAAAAAATATACCATTAACCTACAAAATTTTTTGAATCATTGAATTCATTTTTCATATTTTATAATTTATTTAGATATATTATATTTATGTTTAACTATAAGGATTAGAGTTCATATAATAGTCATATGTTTTTTCACAAATCTCTAATAAATTCTAAGAATGTGAATATTGTGTTATTATAAAATTTCATTTCAATATTAGTTGTAAGAATTAATTTAAGAAAATATATGAAACTATTGTCATGATGAATGATAAAGATTATTCATCAATGCATATTATAATAACACTATAACAATTAACATTTTATATTAAGATTGTACCTCTAAAAAGTATGATAGGTCAAAGAAATTAATATATGACTTAGGTTGACATAAAATGTGTAATTTGTAAAGTCAGTTCATTTAATAACTACAACCACTCAAATAATGGGAAACTTTTGTTGTTGCACCTCATATTAAAACGTAAGTGAATAAATATTTTATGCAAATAATTAATTATGTTTTATCAATCCTAATAATTATAAAATATATAATAAAAGCCATATTACCTAAGAGTGTTGTCTAATTTTTTTTAAGCCATGGAGAAGAATAAAAGTTGATTCTTGTGCTAGATTGTAAAGCTCCTAATCACTTGATCCGAATGAAATTGTTTAGCTTCATTACAAAAATTTAAATTATGAATCGTTCAATTTCATTAGCATTAATAATAATGGATCATCATTTGAAGAAGAGGTCCCACGAGAAATAAAAGAGTACCAAAGCCTTCAATATAATATAACACTAGACAAGGGAGATGAGTGAATTGAAAAAACAATATTATTATTTTTGTTAACAAGTCTCTAAGAATTTAAAAAAGAATTTTCCTATATTGATCATTAAAAAAATTATCTTAATCTATATATTAAATACTATGACATTAATATTGAGATATTTTTCCAAAAAAATCACTTAACTCTAAGGAAAATTTTTTTAGTTTTATATTCAATGATATGTTATCGATTATTAGTTTATGTTGTTACATGATATCGATATTTGTTTTTTTAATCTTTTAAGAGTAATAATATTTACTTTATCTTTTTATTATTAAGTTTTACTTATAAAATATGTGATGATTGATTTAACTTATTTTAGTTTGTATTTTTTTAGATTTATTAAGTCCACATAATAAGGAATAGAAAGAAAATATATTATATTATAAAATAAAACTTTTTAATATATGTTGACTTTATAAATAGAGAAATAATTGTATGCTAGTTATGATACTCATCACAATTTTTGTTTTATTATTGAGGCTTTCAATTGTTAGTTTAATTCTATATTAGTTGTTGTTATTTGCTTTCGTGTATACCTTATGTCTATTTATATTTTATATCGATGGACCACATAGGCTTCATTTGGCAAGTTTATATGAAAGAAAAATATTTCTTATATAATCTTAGTGATTTATCTAAGTCATTTATAAAAAGATATTGAAAGAAAAATCATAAAGTTGATAATGAAATTAGGAACTTGAAGTTAGCTTATTTTAAAAATGATATAACAAATTTTGAGAATTATTTAGAATGAAAAATACAAAGAATAACATTTCTTATATAATCTTTATTTGAAAGGAAACTATTTTTTTAAAATCATAACCTTATTGTTGTGAAGTGTAACCACAATATTTGAGAAGAAAAATGATATAATCCGTGAGGTTTTCTTGGTTGAAAGAAACTATGAGGGAGAAAATCATGAAACACTTGAAGAGATTATTGTATTAGTTAGATGAATTATAGGAAAAATTAATCCCAACTTGTGCATCGTTATTTAGAATATCCATGGGTGGCATGACAATGTATTCAAAGTTTTGAATTAAAAAGTGTCAGCTTAATATGTTGCTTTAAACAATGCTTTAAAAGATTGATAAATGATGAACAAACACAAATAGCTTGTTTTCATCCAATCAATCATTAGATAATACAACTCGATAGATTGGATCGCTCAATATGTTGATTCGATCAACTCAATAGTTTGTCTAATCAGCAAGGTTAGCCTTCCCATAGAATCCTCCTAGGACTTGACTTGCTGCGATATTCCATTTCATGCTTCGAGAAATTCAATACCTTAAAGTAGATGATCTGCTTCTATCAATAAACAATCAACTAAACATCAGCATCTTCAGGTAATCTAAGTTCACATTCTTCCTCCCAAGTAACTTCCAAGTGAGTCCCTAGTGTGCCTTGCTACTATTTGAATACAACTTATTAAGTAAGCATCCATTCATTGATCAAAGCAGTAGGCTAAGTGTGGTTATAAACATCATGTCATACAACAAGAATAAAGATTTAACTTGTTTCATATTATCTTCCAAAATACCATTTACATGTTTATTGCATGAATCGTTGAATAAGTTTCGTCCAGGAAGAACTGTAGTTGTTCAAATGGAAGGGAAAGCTAGGTCTAAAATCAAGTAGAAAACTCCAACTTGGAAATGCAAATTCCATCAGTATCTGCATAAAACCATTCCCTATCATGGATCATTGTACCCCCAACATTGACTGCCACATGCTTCTTACCATGACACTCCTTGTTCAGCTTCAAAGGATGCAAACCCAATGCGTGGATGCCGATGTCATAGGCATTGATCTCGTTGACATCTTGTATGGAGCCATTAACGAAGATGCCAACCCAGTAATAATGTCATAAAAATTTGCACAAGCTAGAGAGGATGTCGAGCATTTATGCTAATAAAATCACCTAGTTCAGAAACACTTCAGCAAAAAGGCAAATTCAATATAAAGGCATTTCTGAACAAGAACCAACACCAAAATCTTTGATAAAAAAGAGGCAAATCTTTACAAGCTTGAAAAGAAACACATGAAGAGATCTAAGGCTTTCAACATATGTACTTGTAACTACAAGACTTAATACACAACTTGACACTTAGTAGATAGAATGATAAAAATGGATTAACAATGACATTTTATTGGATAGCAAAATAACTAAAATTACGAATCTAACAAATGACATAAATGATGAACATTAAAACTAAGCTATAAGGAAAACCTTAACTTGGTCAACTTGATTGAACAGAAGCAAAAAAATGACATTGTGATCGACTTAAAAACTTTGAATAAAATATCTATCTCTAATGAGAACCATGAACATATTTTGAGAAAAAATTATTTTTTATAGAAACGTTGTCTTCCAAGTTACAAAGTGTGTTGACTGTAACATCCTTCATTGTCAAGTAAAGTATAAATAAAAATATTTCATAAAGCATGCAAACATTGTAAAAAATAAGTTGTTGAAAACATAAAAATTCATTTTTAATTAAAATCATCTTGTCAAGATGAGTCCAATGATGCCAATTTAATCCAACCATTCCCAGCAAAGAATTAATGCAAATAACCAAAGAAAAAGTTTGAGAAATATAAATAAATTTTTCTTTTAAAAAGTAAACTCAAAAATAATAATATTAAAAAAATTTAACTATTTTAAATATGATAATAGAGAAAATTTAGTTTCATAGTAACGCAACAAAATTCAAAGAAAAGGTTTTAACAAAAGAGATAAACTGTGTGAAAAAGTTGCAATATAGAATGCTAAGGTTATTAAGTGTAATGTTCTACAGTGTTAAATGAGGTATGACAAGAAATATCTTATAATGCATGCAAAAAAAGATAAAGTAAATATATATATATATATATACATATAAGTAAATATTTAATTTGATTATGCATAATGACATAAGTCTAATGACATTTGCTTTGTCTCAATCTAACCTCAATTGGAAAATTTGGAATTACCTAGTTTAATGAGCAAAAATAACTGTAAATGACTATTTCCCTAATTTTTCAATTTATATTGATAACAAAATATGATAAATTAAGGCAATATAATATAACAAAATCAAAGCAACATAGAGATCTTAGAAAAGGTGATTTCGTGCAACATAGTAATATAATAAGAAAAAAGCAAAACGTGTTTAGAAATAAGATAATTATGTGAAAAATGCATTCTAAGGTACTAAAGATAATGAATGTAGCAACCATGATTATCTAATAAAGTACAAGTCAAGATGTCTCATAAGGCACACCATAACACTAGTAAAATAAAATATTTTGAAATATAAAAAAGAATATCTAAATTTGATAGAGCTTAACGAGTCAAGTTCAGTGACATTTTTTTCTATCAAACTTCATTTAGAATTACAGTAATTTACTAAATTAGTTATCCATAAATAAATAATGTTCATTTACTATTTAATATTTACTCAATTATTTTAAAGGTAAAATAAGATAAATTTAGGTAATATAATATAACTAAACCATAATGATGTCAGGGTCACATGGGTAGAGTAGTATAGTTTCATAATAATATAACCAAATAAGGGGGATAAGTTTGAAGAAGTCACAGAAATTTTATAGGAATGATGCATCCTTATTTAATAAAGTAGTCGAGTGTAACATCATTCACTATTACACAAGGCACAAAGTGTAATATCTCACAAAGTATTTTAAAACTATTGAAATTAAATAATTTAAAAATATAAAAATAAATATTTATTTGGATAGAGCATATTATGGCAAGTCTAATGAAATTTGTGTGAAATCTATTAGACCTTGCTTGGAATAATTTAGAATTATAAATATGAATAATCATAAATAATAATAAGAAATAGTTTATTTAAAATAAAAAAATAATATTAAAGTGATGCAAAGTTCACAAAAGTGGAAATTTGGAGTAAATAAGAAATATAACCAAACAAAGAAACTTTTTGAAAAAATGAGATAAAACTTTTTGACAAAGGTGAATTACAAGACACAACAAAAAGAGTGTAATGTCCTCGATTGTAAAATCAAGTATATATCAAAATACCTTATAAAGCATGTCAATGCCTTAGAAAATAAAACATTTAGCCATGTAAAAATGAATATTTATTTGATTGGACTCATTGAAATGAGCCCAATAACATTTTTTGGAATCCATTTTGCCTCATTTCGAATTTTTAAAAATTATAAAGTAACTTAAAAATATTAAAATATATTAGGTAATTATTTTAATATTAATTAGACACTTGCTAAATCAATGCATTGAAACAAAATCAAAGAAATGCAAAATTCACATAAGAGGAGAATTAAACTTTGAAGATAATACAACGAAATTAAAATTAAAAAATTTGATAAAATGAGATAAATGTCATTAGAATATTGACCTCAAATATACTAACAAGGTCGAGCGTAATATCATCGATCATTAAATCATGTATAAATTAAAATATCTCATAACCTATGCAAAACTTTGATAAATAAAATATTTTAAAAAATAAAAATGAATATATAATTGGTTGGAGTTCATCTAGAGAAGTTGACAATATTTATTTCATCTCAATAGGGCCTTATTTGATTTATTTTTATTTAAAAATTAAGTAACCATACATAGTAAGAAAATTACTTTTAAAATATTAAATAAATATATAGTAAGTTTAAAATGAGTTAATTTAAATAAATTAATATACTGAATTCAACGAGATGTGAAGGTCACATGTGTGAAAATTATAGTTTCATTCTGATTCAACTAAAAGAAAGAAAACAATTGTAGAAATCAAATAAGTTGTATCGTAAAGCAGCATTGCATAATACTATGGAGATCAATTGTGACAACCATGATGATCAAATTAGGTATGAATAGAAATACTCATAAAATGTGTACTAAGATATATAAAAGTAAAATATCTAAAAATATAAAATTATATATTTAATTGGACAGACCTTATTGAGATCACTTTGAAAATATTTTTAAATCTCGATCAAGCCTCATGTTAAATAATTTGAAATTAATTATTTAAATAGAGATAAATAATTAAAAAATACTATTTGAATAATAACAAAATATATATTAAGGAAAAATGATATAAATTAATGCAATGTAATATAACCAATCAAAATAATTTAGACATCACATAAAAAGAGATTTAGTGTGAATAAGTAGTATAATAAAATTAAATAAAAAAACTTTGAAGAAATGAGACAAGTTATTAAAGAAAGTTGCATTCCATGATTGTAAGAAGATCTTGCATAACATCCTCAAAGGTCAAATATGGTACAAATGGTGATGCCTTATAAATCATACTAAGACCATATAAAATAAATTATTTAAAAAAATAAAAATAAACGTGAAATTAGTTGAAGCTTTACGGGTTAACCATAACAACATTTGTTTCATCTTTATGGAACATCATTTGGAATCATTACAAATTACAAAATTAGTTAAACAGAAATAAAAATAAATTATTATTTGTACATTAAGTAAATATTTATTAATGCTTAAATGAGATCAAAAGGAGTTCTATAAAATTATCAAGAAAAAGTAATTAAAAGGTTACAAGAGAAGAGAATTAGAGTTTCATTGTTATATAAGAAAATCAAACAAAATTTTTTCAGAAATGAGATAAACTATTCAAGAAAGTTGACCTTCATGATTCTAAAAAGTTAGAGTGTAACAACCATTTAGTCAAATGATGAAGTTGATGAAATGTGACATAAATAATGCAAAAACCCTAAAAAAATGAAATATTTATGAAGTGTAAAGGAAAATTTTTTTTGATGATGCTTGTTTAAATGAGTACATCAGTTTTTTTTTATTTCATCTTGATCAATCCTATTTTTCATTACCATAAATTACAAATTAAATAAGAGCACATGTAGTAAATTATTATTTTAATAGTAAGTAGAATTATAATATGATTAAAATAAGATAAATTAAAGATATTTATGTTACCCAAATGAAACAAATATGATCGCCATGTTGGAGAAGAATTATGGTTTCATAGTAATATAACAAATTCAATGAAAAATGTTATAAAAATAAAATAAATTACGCTAGAAAGCTCCATTCTAAGATACTATAGAGACCAAGTGTAGCATTATAATCAAATTTGTCACAAATTGAAATATTTCATAAACAAGGCAAAATTTGATGAAAATAACATTTTTTTAAAAAGAGAGATTGCACATCTAATTGAATATAGCTTATCAAAATGAGTCATACAATAGTTGTTTCATCTCGATAAGGCCTCGTTCTGATATTATATATTATTAAAGTGAATAATGATAAATAATAATAACTTTTTTAATAATTAAACAAATATTGAAATTTAAATGAGATAAATTGAAACAATGTAATATAAACCAATACAACACAAGAAAACGTCACATGGTATAGGATTTAGAGTTACATAATGATACAAGCAATTAAAAGCAAAAACTTTAAAAAAAATGAGATAAATTGCAACAAAATTTTGCATTCTGAGCTACAAAGGAGATAGAATGTAATAATTTTGTTCCTATGATATAAAAGAAAATCTCTTGTAAAGCATGTAAAAAAGTTAATAAAAATTAGCAAAATGAATATTTTTTAAAGAGCATTTCCAACAACTTTGTTTTCCTTCGATAAAAGGTTGGTTTTAGTATCTAATAATTACTTAATAAAATCAAGATAAATAATAATATATTATTATTGAGAAAAGATATTTTTATAGTTGAAATGAGATAAGTTGAGGTAATGCAGTGCAATAAATTGAAGTTTTGTAATGTTCTAGTTAGACAAGATTTAGATAAAAAATAATATAATCAAATCAAACAATAACATTTGTAAAAAGGAGATAAAGTATATGGGAAAGTTTCATTACAGGTTTATTGTAAGATCATGGATAACTGTCAAGACTACAAAATTACATAAGAATAAAATATTTTTCTAAAGTTTGCTAACTTTAAAAAATAAAATGTTTGAAAAGTATAAAAATTTATTTAATTAGATAAAACTAAACGAGATGATTATAATGACTTCGTTTTGTCTCCATTAGTACTCAAAACAAATTAATAAGAATTTTAGAATTAATTAAACATAAATAAACAAAAAACTTAATTTGATATGAAGTCAATTAATATGAAATACAAAATAAGTTTAATTGAAACAATATAATACAATCAACTAAAGAAATTATTAGAGTTAACACAAGGGACAATTGGAGTTTCATTGTAATACAAGAAAATGAATGCAAAAAGTGTTTAGAAATAAGACAAATTATATGGGAATATTTAATCTTATGATAATAAGGAGATTGATTGTAATATCCTTGATCATCAAATCATGTACAAATAAAATTATCTTGTAAAGAGTACAAAAATAAAAAATATAATTTAAAAATATAAAAGTTAATGTTTAATTAAATGGTGATCCTCATCTTAATCAGACCATGTTGGGAATTATCATGAATTACCAAGTTAAATAATTAAAACTGATAATAAATAAGTTTAATATTAATTATATATGTAATAAGACTTATATGAGTTTAATTCAAGCAAATTTGCATGCCCAAATCAAAAGATATATTGGTTACATGAGAGAAGAATTACTATTTCATAGTAATAGAAACATGTCAAAGTAAAAGCTTTGGAGAAATGTGGTAAATTACATAAGAAAGCCATAATGTAAAAAGCTAAGGACGTTAAGCATGACCACCTTGATCATCAAATGTGTTATGAATTAAATTTTCTCTTAAATCATACAAAAAAAATTGAAAAACATATCTAAAAATATAAAGTTAAATATTTATTTAAATAAAGATTATGACGAATAGTTCAATGATGCTAATTTCATCTTAATCAATCCTCATTTCAAATTACTAAGAATTATCAAGTTAAATAAGTATAAATAATAATAAATGACTTTTAATATTAAATATACAAGTCTTAAAGAAAAACATTAGATAAATTGATTGTATCATAACAAAATTAATAATATTTAAATGTCAAACGAGAATAGATTTAGTGTTACATAGTAATATAACAAAATTGAAGTAAACATTTGAAGATTTTAAATAAATTTTATTAGAAGGTTACAATGCAAGTTACAAAAGTAGATCGAGTGCAGCATACTTGATCATGAAAATAATAATAAATTAAAATGTCCTGTATAAAAAGTAAAGACTATACCATCTTAAATAGTTGTAATTATTAATATTTTTTTACATTTTAATATAAAAAATAAAACATGTTTTTTTAAAAAACTGAGATAATGTATATGGAAAACATGCATTCCAAGATACTAAAGAAATCAAGTGTAACAACCTCAATCATAAAAGAAGGCACAAGTTAAAATATCTTTCAAAGCATAATAAAACATCAGAAAATAAAAACAAATTAAAAATATAAAATTGAATACCGAAATTGATAGGTGTTTATTAAGAAGGGTCGACTAACCTTTCTTTTATCTCCATTGTTGCTTGATTGGAATTACTATGAATTACGAAATTAAATATGCATAATAAAAATGAAGTAAAGAAAAATAAATTTTGTCACATTAGAGTAGAGTTTTTCTTTAAAAGTAATATAACCAAATCTATGCAAAAAATATTAATAAACATGGAAGCCTATACATCAAGATTCAATTTGAGGATAAAAAGAAGATCTAGTGTAACTTCCATGATCGTAAAAAAAATGAATTGAAATGTAATGTAAAGAGTGTAAAAAAATAGAAAATAATATTAATAAATATATAAAAAGTACAATTTAATTATATTTGCGTTATCTTAATGAGTCATAGTTTTAATTACTATGAATAAAAAAATGAATAGTATTTAATGATAATAAAACATTATTTTTCTATAAATATTATATATATATAATAAGTTTGAAATGAGATAAATTCAGGTAATTTATTATACAAAAAATACAATATAAAGGTCATAAAAGGAAGAATTAGTAATTCATTGTAATGTAAACATGTCAAAGTAAAACATTTGAAAAAATAAGACAAATTATATAGGAAAACTATATTCCAAAATTCTAAAAAGGTTAAATGTAAGTTCTTGAATCATCAAATCTGATGCAAATGAAACTATCTTGTAAAACATAATAAAACAAAAAAAGTATTTAAAAACATTTAAAAATATTTAATTAGTTATAGTTTGTTCAGATGAGTCCAATGAAATTTATTTCAACTTGATTTGAAATTCTTTTGAATTATTTTGAATTACCACTATAAATAAGCATAAAATATAAAAAATTGTTTTTTAATATTAAGTATTAAATATTAAAGTTAATATGTGATAAAGTGAAATGATGTAATATTGCTCAATTAATAACATACAAAGTTCACATGAGGTGAGATTTAGAACTACATAGTAATATAACTAAATCAAACTAAAAAATTTAAAAAACTAAGATTAATTATGTGATAAAGTTGCATTGTAGGATACTAAAAAAATTGAGTATTACATCCATGATCATCAAATCAAATACAAATTAACATATCTTGTAAAATTGCCAAAACTATATAGAATCATATATTTAACAAATATAAAAAATTTTAAATATGTAGTGCACATTAAAATTAATCGAATGAGCATTATTATGTTTGTATCTAATGACATTTGCAATGACTATAAATTACTTAGATAAATATTTATCAATAATCATAAAATAAGTTTTTAATTGATGAACAAGTATGATAACAAAATAAGATAAATTTAAGAAATGTAGTATAACAAAATAAAAGTGATGTAAAGGTCACATTAGAGTAGAATTTCAGTTAATAACAAAGATAATAAAATCTAAGTAAAAAAATTGAAGAAATAAGATAAAGAGCTAGATAAAGCTATATTCCATGACACTAAAATGAGTTAACTAATATAAAGATATTGTATTTTAAGATATTATGATGATTGGGTGTAACATCCTTTATCAACAAATTATGTAGGAAAAGAAATATCTCATAAAGCATTAAAAGATTTATGAAGCTAAAAAATTTAAAAATATTAAATTTAATTTTTAAACTTGATAAAACTTTCAAGATTGTGTAGAAATGTTTATTTTGTCCAAATTAGGGCACATTTTGAATTACTATGAATTAACAAAGAAAATAAGCATAAACACTTATCCAAGAAAAAATTAGATAAATCAAAGAAGTATAATATAACAAAGTAAAACACACTTAATGGTCACATAGAGGGACATTTAGACTTAGTAATAATATAAGCAAATCATAAGAAAAAGTGTGATTAAATAAAATAAATTGTGTGGAAAAGTTTCATTTCAAGATGCTAAACAGATCAAGTCTAACAACCACGATCACCAAATCAAGTACAAATAAACATTTCTTATAAAGCATGCTAAAAACAAAATAAAAATAGTTTTAAAAAATATAAAAGATTACTTAATTAGGTACAGCTACTCGAGACAAGTCAAAGAATGTTTTATCACAACCAGACCTTACTTTGAAATACTATGAATTACAAAAAAAAAATAATAATAATAATAAATTATTATTTTTAAATGAAATAAATAAGAATTAAAGTTGAAATGAGATGAATTGAAGCAATGTAATGCAATAAATTCAAAAATATGTAATCGTCATTGAAATGAGCTTTATAGCTACATTGTCATGCAACATAAACAAACCAAAAAATTTGAAAAAATGAGATAAATTATTCAAGAATGTTACATTGGAAGATACTTGGGAATTCAAGTCTAACATACATGATCATTAAATAGAGTATGAATTAAAATATAATATAAATCATATCAAAATAAAATAAAAGTGTTTACGAATATAAAAATGAATGCTTAATTTGATAGAGTATGCTAGGGAAAGTTCAATTATGTTTGCTTCATCTAAATTGGAACTTATTTTGAATAACTACAAATTACAAAAATATAAATAAATAATAATAAATTATTATTTTTAATACAAAGAAAATAAATGTTAAAGTTCAAACAAAATAAATTGAATTAATGTGATATAAAAAATCAAATAGATGAAATGGTCACACAAGGGAAGATTTTGAGTTAAAAGTAATTAACAAAATCAAAACTAGAAATTTGAAGAAATAAGGTATGTTTCATGGAAAGGGTATTCCAAGTGTCTACCGAAGATGTAGTGTTAAATCATCAAATTATATTGAAGTCCAAATATCATACAAAAATGTCAACGCCATCAAAAATAAAATATCTAGATATTTTAAATTGAATGTTTAATCAGATAGAGCGAGTTGAGGTTATCACAATGACTTCTATCTAATTTTTATAACATTATAATTTGAAATATTATGAATTAAAAAAGTAATTAAACACAAATAATAATAAGCAATTATATATTTATTTATTAATTAAATATTTATTAAACCTCAATTGAGATATAATGTAGTAGTATATCATAACCTAAATGAGGTGATGTAAAGGTCAGAAGAGAGTAAAAGTATAACTTCCAAATGAGATAAAATAAGGTAATGTAATATAACAAATTGAAAGTGATGAAAAGATCAGATAATAGGAGGATTACTTTTTCATATTAGTATAACAAAGTCATAGAAAGAAATTTTAAGAAAAGATATATTATGTATGTGAAGGTTGTATTACAAGATACTTAAGTGATTAAGTGTAACATTCTCAATCATCAAATCATGTACATATAAAATATCTTCAAAATAAAGATAAAATCAATAATAATGTATTAAAAATAAAATTAATATTTCATTTGATAGAGCTCAAAGAAATGACAAAAAAGATTTTATTTTTATCTCAATTGGAAAGTGTTTTGAATTTTTTTGAATTTTCAAAATAAATGGACATTCATGCAAATTTAAGTAAAATTTTAATATTAATAAAAAATATATTAATGTTGATGTAAAGTAAATGAAAGCAATGTAATAAATCTAAAACACAACTATTGAAATGTCATACGATGAGAGATTTAATGTTACATGGTAATATAATCTAAAGAAGGCTAAACATTTTAAGAAATTTATTAAATTGCATGAAAAAGTAACATTTTTGAGATAATACATATTGAGTGTAACATCTTTAGTCATCAAATCATGTTAGAATCAAAATATCTCATAAAACAATCTAAAACGTAAGAAAAAAATGTTTAAAAAATAAAATTTAATATTTAATTAGATAAAACTTGTAAATTTAAGTCCATAAATGTTTGTTTGACCTCAACCAAATGTATAATGGAATGTCTACAAATTAGCTAAGTAATTATTGTTAAATAAATATAAATTGCGATTTTTATATTAAGTACTTATTAAAGTTCAAATGAAGAATATTGAAGCAAGGTAATGTTACAACATCAAAGACACTTAAAGGTTACACAAAGAAAAATTATAATTACATATTCATGTAAGAAAATCAAAACAAATAATTTGAAATGTTAAAATAAATCATATTATAAAGTTATATTCCATGATACTTAGAACATCAAGAATAATGCCTCTTTTAAATGTGTTGTACCTCAAAATATCTAGTAATGCATAACAAAAATTTTAAAAAAAATCTGTAATATAAAACCAAATTGTTACTCGGATGGAACTCATCAAGAGTTGTTTAATAATTTTTCTTTCATATTGATCGAGACTTGCTAGGGGTAAATGTGTAATAACAACTTTAATAATAATAAATAATAACAAATGATTTTTAAAATATTAAATAAATATATATTAAACATATATTTAGATAAATTAGAGTAAATTAATATAACTAAAAGCATTGACAAAATGAGTTAAGTTCGTTAGGAATGTTACATTGAATGATACTGAGGACATCAAATGTAACATCCTCAATCAACAAATAATGTATGAATTGACATGTCTCATAAAATTTGTAATAATTTTATAAAAGAAAACATATAAAAAATTAAAATAAATATTAAATTATATAGAGCTCATCATGATAATTTAAAAATGTTTGTTTCCTTTTAACCAAAGCTAGTTTTAAATTATTAAAATTTACCAAAATGAATGAGCACTAATAAAAAAATATTATTTTAATGCAAAGTAATAATATATTAATGGAGAAATTTGATAGAAGCATTTTATATGACAAAATCAAAGTGAAATAAATGTCACACATGAGTTGATTTAGAATTTCATAGTAACATAGCCAAATAAAAGCAAAAAATTAAAAAATAAGTTAAATTATCGAAGAAAATTTATTTCCAATATATTAAAGATATTGTGTATCACATCTGACACAGTCAAATTAGGCACATAAAAAATGTTATGTAAAATTTGTGTTATTCTTGAAAAGAAAATTTTCAAAGTTATATAAAATTTTTGTTAAATATCGCTCATCAAGATGAATCAAACAACTTTTGCTTCAACTATATTAGACCTCATTTTGAATTATCATTAAATAAAAAATTAAATCAAATTTAATAATGATGAAGTTTTTTAAATATTAAGCGAATTTTTATTTAAGCTAAAATAAGATAAATTAAAGCAATGTAAAAGTCAAATAAGAGGAGATTTAGTATTATAAAAAATATAATCAACTAAAAAAATTAAATTTTAAGAAATGAGTTGAATTATTTATGAAACTTTGTTTCCAATATACTAAGGAGATCGATTATAATCCATGATAGTCAAATACTGTGCAAAATGACAAGTCTCGTAAAGCATGCTAAACCTATATATATTTATATATATATATATATATATATATATATATATATATATATATATATATATATATATATATATATATATAATGAATATTAAGTAGATAGAGTTGACCAACAGGATTAGTATCAGGTTTTGTTCTCTCTTTATTAGGACCCTATTAAGAATTATTAGAAAACTAAAAAATAAATAACAATAAAGTATAATAAACTATTATTTTAATATTAAGTAAATAAATATTAAATTTCAAATTAAATAAATTGATGAAATGTGATATAATCAAATGAAAGCAATGTAGTTGTTATTTAGAGTTACATAGTCGTTATCCAAATCAAAAAGAAAAAATTCATAAAAAATTAAATATATTTTGGAAGAAGATTACATTCAATTATGCCAACGAGAACGAGTACAGTATCCTCTATCGCTAAATAAGAAATGAGGTTTATTGCTTCATAAAATGTGCAAAGAATTACAAATATATTATCTAAAATTATAAAAATAAACATTTAATTAGATAAATCACTTTGAGTTACTATTAATTTTTAGATTATCTAAGCATTAAAAATATAAAATATATTTTAATATTACATAAATATATATTACAATTAAAACTATGATAATTGAAACATTGTAACATAGTGAACTAAATGTGATGTAAAGGTCACACTGAAGGAAATTTAGAATTACATAGTAGTATAATCTAATCAAATTAACATGATTGAAGATCACGACAAAATGTTTGAGAAAGTAACATGTCATGATACATATGAGATAAAGAGCTACATTCTTATTTTTTAAATTAGTAAAAATTAAAATGTCCCATAAAACATACAAAAATCATTTAAAATAATAATTTTAAATATATAAATTGCATTATTTTATTAGGTTGACTTTATTGAGACAAGTCTAATGACATTTGTTTAGTTTTGTCGAAACAATTGCAATACAGTGAATTATCAAAGTAATTAAGCATAAGTCACAAAAAATTATTATTTAATATTAAATAAACGTATTTTAAAGATAAAATAAAATAATTTAAAACATTATAAAACAACCAAGCAAAAGCGATGTAAAGGTCATTTAGTAGGGTATTTAGAGTTACATAGCAATATATCTAAATCTAAACAAAAACTTTAAGCAATGAGATATATTGTCTAAGAATGTGACATTCCAAGATGTTGTAGAAATAAATTGTACTATCCTCGATCGTTAAATCATGTATTTATCGAAATGTCTAATAAAGAATGCAAAAGTGCTATTAAATAAAACAATTAAGACATAAAAATGAATGTTTAGTTGGATAATGCTTGTCGAGATATGTCCAACAAGATTAGTTACATCTCGATCAAATGTTGTTTTTAATATTGCAAATTATCAAAATAAACAAACATAAACACTAATAAGTGATTATTTTAATGTTAACTCAATATATAATAAAGCTAAAAAATTGTTAAATTGAAGTAATACAATACAAAAAAATAAAAAATTTATGATTTTCAAATCAGAAAGTTGTATTGTTATATCCAAATATGAGAAATTAAAGAAAACATTTTAATAAAATGAGATAAATTGATGAAAGTTAGATTTGAAGTTCTAAGGAGATTGCGAGTAACATCACCACTTGCTAAATCAAGTATGAATAGAAATATCCATAAACCATGCCGAAAACATAGAGAATAAAACATTAAAAAATATTTTAAAAAAGAATATTTTATTATGTAGAGTTTATCAAAATGTGTCCAATGACATTTGTTTCATCTCAATTAGAAGTTGTAAAGAATTTTTCTAAATTTCCTACGTAAAAAGGAACAAATAATAATAATTCATTATTAAATAATAAAGAAATATAAATTTGAAAAATAAGAGTAAAGGAAGCATTTTGTTATAACAAAATCAAAATCAAATTAAGCTAACACAAAAAAAGATTTATAGTTACATAATTATATAAGCAAATCAAAGTGAAAAAGTTTAGAAAATCATGAAAAATTTACAAGATTTTTTAATTTCAAATTACCAAAGAGATCTGGAATAACATCCACAGTCATTACATCAGCTATAAACTAAATCTTTAATCAAGCATAAAAGAACACTATAAATCAATATATTTTAAAATATAAAAATGAATATTTAATTATTTAGAGTTCATTGAGATGAGTCTAATGATAATTGTTGTCTCAATAAAGTCACCTTTGCAAGTCTTATGAATTATAAAGGCAGCATAAATAATAATAAATTATTATTTTAAATATTAGGGAAATATAAATTAGAGTTAGAAATATTATAAATTAAAATAATTTAACATTCACACAATCGATTATTTGGAGATATATAGTAGTATGGTCAAATAAAAGCAAAATAATTTATGAAAAGGGACAATTGTAAGCTAAAATTGCACTTGGAGATGTTAAGGACATCAATTATGATATCGTCCATCATTAAATTTGTCACAAATAAAAATGTCCTAAAAAGAAAGGAAAAACTTTGAAAAGTGAAATAGAAACCATTGTTATAATGTCTATTACGTAGGATAAAGCAGTTCAAGTTCTAACATCATTTATTTCATCTTAATTACAGATCGTTTTGAATTAATATGAATTTCGAAAATAAAATGGCATAAATAATAAAGCATTATTATTTCAATATGAAGAAAATATATATTAATAGTGAAATTAGTTAAATTGAAGTAATGTAATAATACCAAATGAAAGTGTTGTAGACATCACATGGGAGAAGATTTCGAGTTAATAGTAATATTAAAAAAATCAAAGTGAAGACTTTGAAGAAATGAGATTAATTGTATAAGAAAGTTATCTCCAAGGATACTAAGGTGATCGAATGTAATATTAAATTTGTCAAACAAAGTACTAATCCAAATATACCATAAATCATGAAAAATGCATTGAAAATTAAATATTTAAAAATATAGTAATAATTATTTAATTAACAGAGCTCATTCAGATGAGTCTAATGATGTTTATTTCATCTAGGTTGGACCAATTATTGTGCTGCCAAGAATTATGAAAACAAATAAAGAAAGAGATAATAAAATATTATGCCAATACAAAGTAAATATATATAAAGCTAAAATAAGATAAATTAAAGCAATGTAGTATAGCAAAATAATATTTGTTGAAAAGATGGCATAAGAGGAGATAAAGATATATGTAGTAATATAACAAAATTAAAGAGAAAAAAATAAAAATAATTTAATTAAATTCTATCAAAAAATTATATTCAAAGATAATAAGGTGATCTAATGTAACATCCCTAATCATTTAATTAGGTATGAATAAAAAAGTCTCATAAAAGCTTTCAAAAGTCTTAAAAAATAAAAATATAAACATGAACATTTATTTAGATAAAGCTCCTTATGGTAATTCAATTGAGATATTTTCTTCTTGGTCAGTTCTTGTTTAGAATTACCAACAATTTGTAAAAAATAAATAAGTACAAATAATAAGAAAAATAATATTTTAATGTTATGAAAATATATAATAAAGCTAAAAAAAGAAAAAAATATAGTTTAATATAACTAAATCAATGCAATGTGCATGTCACATGTACGGAGCCTTTGAGTGAACTGTAATGTGAGCAAATCAAAACAAAACAATTCGCAAAATTACATGTACTATATGTGAAAGTTGTATTTTGTGTGAGTAAGAAGATTGAGTATAGCTTTGTTGATGCTCAAATCAAGTACAAATTAAGGTTCCTCATAAAAGTACACCTAACTCCATGAAAGTAAAATATTTAAGAATGTAAAAACAAAAAATTTAATTGGATGGAGCACATACAGATGACTCCAACAATGATAGTTTTATCCTCATTGGTCCAAATATTGAATTATAGCAAATTACCAAAGTAACTAAGAATAAATAAAATTAATTTTTTTGTATAAGATAAAAATATATTAAAACTAAAATGCAATAAATCGAACAAATGTAAATAAATCAAACTAATATAATAGCAAACTTAGAGGAGATCTACAACTTCAAAGTATTATAAGGAAATCAAAGCAAAATTTTTGAAGAAATGTCCTAAATAATATGGAAAAATTTAATTTTAGGATAATCAGAAGATCAAGTGTAGCATCCTCAATTGTGAAATCAAGTGCAAATGAAAATGCCATTTAAAATTCGATAAAATAATTAAATAAATATTTTTAAATATAAAAATAAATATTTAATTAGGTAAAACTTACTGAGTGATGTCCAAAGTTATTTCTTTCATCTCAATTGAACCAAGTCTACCATAGCTATAATTGTATTAGTAAATAAGCATGAATAATAGGAAATTATTATATTAACGTTAGGTATAAATAAATTAATGCTTAAAAGAGAAAAACTAATGAAACATAAAATTATGAAATCAAACCCATATCAGGGTCAGACTTGATGAGATATGTAGCTTCATATTAGTATAACCAAAGTAAACAAAACAATTTGAATAATTGAAGAAAATTAATCAAGAAAGCTATATTCTTAGATACCATACAGATCAAGCAAAAATCATTGATTAAAAAATTGAAATTCCTCGTAAAATAGGTAAAAACATAGAAATTAAATAAATATAAATTCTCAAAGTAATAAAAAGTTGGATATACCACTTTGAGATGGGTCTAACAACATTTGTTTCTTCTTAAACAAATCTAACTAGGAATTACTTTGATTTTTTAAATAAATAAATGTAAATAATAATATATTATATTTTAATATTAAGTAAATTTTTAATAAACAAAAATAAGATAAATTTAAGAAATATATCATTAATAAATCAAAGCAACATAAATGCCTTATAATAGAAGAATTAGACATCCACAAAAATATAAACACATCAAAATGTAAGACTTGAAAGAATGAGAAACATTTTATAGGAATTTTGCATTGGAAGATAATAAGACAAAGTATAAATTTCTTTAATATTAAACTAGGTTTGAAAAGGAATACCTTTTTTAGTGTTCCAAAATAATAAAAAATGAAATATTTAAAATCATAGAAATTAATATTTAATTAAATAGAAGTTGTCACGATGAGTCGAAAGAGATTTATTTCACTCGATCATACCTTATTTGGAATAATACAAAAAAAATAATAAAAATAAATTATTTTTTAATTTTTTTTGTAAATATATAATAATTCTAAAAAATGACTAATTAAAAGTATATATTACTAGAAAATTAAAGTGAGGTAAAGCTCACATAAGAGGAGAATAAGAATTTCATAAAAATATAGCCAAATCAAAGCCTCAACTATTGGCCTATTGGAAAACAATAGGATTTATGCATTGCATCATAGCATGGATTTCAAATTAGAGGTGTTGAGTCATATTACTTCACATGATTTCTTCACACCATTAGCTTTTTTTATCAAGTGTGATGAATACTCCAATGCATCAAGGATTCTTATCTTACAACATGAAATTTCTATCACAACACATTTGTTAGTAAGGTAAAACTAACCAATCTCATGATGGTCTAAACAAACTTGTGTTCCTAATTAGTGGGATAACAATCTAAGGTGAGTTCTACTTATTAATGATAAGAATGGCTAACATAAAAGGATCAAAAAGCAACGTTCCTATGAATCCCTTGGTTGCCATAAGCCAATTATCCCTATGGTTACATTTTTTACAACCTTAGCTTTAAATTCTAAAATCCTAAATGATCAATAGGCCATGCTTTCATGGTTTGTATTTATGTTAGAAATTACAATGAAATGATCTTTTTCATAGAAGATATTTTCTTTCATTGAGCTCATCTTAGAACACCTATATTATCTTTTAACAAGTGTGTCATCTCAACAAAACTCCCCACTTCAGAATATCTTTTGCATAAATAGACTAATTGAGGTGAGACTTGGAGCCCAACAGAGGGGTTGTGCCCCAACTCTATCACATTTAACAAGAAAAATAATAATAAAAGCAATAGCATTTCAATTTTACCAATATGTTGATTCCTAATTTTTTTGTACCTCTCAAGTCATTTCACAAAGTTGGGTTAGAGTCATGCCCAAGAGGATATTCATTCCCTACTGATTCTACCATGCACAATCCCTTAGTTGTGGTTTGATTGGAGAATAGAAAAGGTCTATGAGAATCTCATTATTTTATTCATTTGCATCACTAATTAGATGATAAGACATTTGACTACCTTGAGAGAGTTATACTTCGTCCCATCATTTACTCATGCTCGATTGAATTTCTTGACTTTTACATTTAGAGCCTTGGTAAATAGTTGGATCCCCCATGTCAATGCCAATTTTGAGTTGATTGTTTGACATTTGGATAGGGTTCCATATTGATAAGTCCCAATTTTTTTACTAAGCAGTGCAAGTCTACCGACGTGCACGATGTAAGCAGCTCAAGTAATCCATTGACAACTGAAGGTCTTGAAAATATTACCCTTTTGCCTAACCCATAGAGCCAATCATTCTCATGAATTTATTGATCCTTTTTGTGGACTTCCCATGACTACAATGCCCCATCAACCATAATGTGTTCACCTTGAAGTCTTAATGCTATCATGATTATGAGAGAGCATGGAATACAAATTACATCTAGATTATTAAGGGTAATTAGGCACTGAACTCACACCCCTCAGCTTGTGATACTTTCTAACAACTTGGCCCTACCTCTGACTTAGCCATTTGTAAGGTCATCTGGCCTCTAATAAGAAAAGATAATTCTTTCGGAGATTCCATCAATGCCTTTGGACAAATTAATGTTGCCATTAATGACTAGATCCTAACTAAAGTTTTTACTTGACTATTTTTTGAAGCTTGTGCCAATATGACACTCTCCGACAAGATTCTCTCATCATTTAGGATTGGCCAAACCATGTGCAAGTGTTGTTCACATGGAAACTTTCCTCCTTTCGGCCTTCAAATTTCACATTATAATATTTTATTCTACGACCAAGATGACACTAGTGGATGCCCCACATAGGCTTACCAATGTGCTTTACATTGATCATCAGAGTGTTCTTCCAATCACGGCATCGCTAGTATCAACTAACTCATTCGCAAATGCCATTCACATGGAACCTTCGCTCCTTTCATCCTTCAAAGTTTGCATTACAATATTTGCTTCTATCACCAAGATCTCACTAGTAAATACTCGACATAGGCTTGCTCCATGTGGTTTGCATTGACCATTGCACCTTTTTAGCTGCTAACACATTACATTGCATCAAGGACAAAGAGTGGGGTGTTCACTTAAACACCATTCTTTTTTGATGGTAATTAATTTGGTAGGTGGGTTACACACATTTCTTTGTAGAATTCATCTTCCATGACCACTATCCTATTTTCTTAATTATCTAACACCATTTGTAAGGTCTAGGTTAGTAAACATAGGACAATATAACCCAACTTTCCATTCATCCCACATTACATATTACACTTAGTAAAAATAGAACACATGGAGCCTAGATTTCTTTGCTCAACTAATCAATGTGGACAAGCTTTCCTACCAATTCAATTAAAGAATAGGTCGAGGACATTGTTCCCTTGATGACTCAAATAATTCTCTTTAATTTATAAAACTCCATCTATGGGTCCAACTATCCTAAGGAAAACTTTGAAGGGAACCAACTACTAGATGGTTTGATTGGTCTTTTTAACATATTCCTATTATAAATGGATAATTTGCATGTTAATATCACTATAGGATTCCACTAGAGTTCTCCAGGCTTTGCCTCACCTTGACATAGTTCACAATCTTTCAAATGCTAATAAACATGAGCACACTCAAACCATTCATAAAAAAATCTTGGTTAGTAAGTGGCTCATCCCTTAAGTGAGGATCCTACAGTTAGCTTTCTTGCATATTTTAGGCTCACTCACTCATGGACATGCAACCTTTTCTGACAAATTGGTCCATGTTTTAGGATATTTTAGCTGGAGAGGACACTTGCCATCAATAATGCTCATGGTATTACCATCGCCTACTTCGATGGTGTAAACATTATGAGAAGCTAAGATGATGATTTCTCCAAAGGTAATACCTATATCTAAAAATGAATAAAGTAAGATGTTATGATTAATGATGATATGCAAGCCTCATCGAGTACCACTGTTATGCCCCTCTCTCAAATGAACTCAAATCACTACAATTGGTCATACAATTTAAATAATCACTATTAGAAAAAACTAAAAGAAGAACCCAATTTGAAAATATTTCGTTATACTTTCCTTAATCAACTAATGTAGTGAATGTAACTTTGAAAAGGACTATTGAATGAAGCCTAATATATAGTTTTCCCACTAAATTTATTAGAGCTTTATTAGTTTTAAAGAAATAGAGTGTAACAAAAGTTAATAATACCCCTTGAAAGTCTTACAGGTAAGAACAAGAATTTTTGGAGCTTCCACTTAAGAAACAGGTAAGAATCTTAACTAAGATGGAATATAGTATTTTATCATAGAGCATTTCTTTGTACCACACTGTTATGATTTTAGAAGAGGTGTGGTAGTGGCAGTGTGCCAAGCTTTACTAGGCCACCTTTTCTGGACTAAAACATGTGTTTCTTCTTGATGCTGGCTACCTCTACTTCTAAGAGAAAGCTTATTCACCATATTAAAAATGATATTATGGATTTTGTGACCTCCTCCATAGAGATTAAGGATATTCTTATGCAATTATTTTACAAGAAGTTGTGCAAAATTTTGTAGTATGAGACTTATCCACCCTTCGAGAAATAGAGAACTATTAATAGTGAATAAGAAACTACAATTGTGGCTCTAAGCAATGACGATGAGTTAAAACTACAATGATGTCCATCTAAAGAAATAAATCCTCTATTATCGATGGCATTAAAATTAAATTATTTCTTGCTTACTAGATCATCACATAGTTCAACATTATTATAGTACTAACACAATTGTTTAGTGATAGCTTTATGCCAAAACATTGAAAAAACACACTTGTCACATTGATCCCTAAACTTTAATGGGTATCCAAAACTGAGCAATACAGGTCCATTATCTTTTGTAATGTGATTTATGAAGTATTGACTAAATTGTTTTTCACTAGACTAAAGGTGGTGCTCCTACAATTATTTCCATGGAGTTAGTTAGTTTTGTGTCAGGTCATGTAATATCTAATAAAATATTTTGCCACAAAAAATGTCTACCAATTTGCACCTATGTACTTCTAAAGTAGGTTTGATGGAGATAAAATGAGATATTGACCAAGGTTATGACAACGTAAGCTAACAGTTTGTGGTAGATATTCTAAAGAATTTGTAGTAATCTACTCTTTCGTGTGATTGGATTTAGACCTCTTCCATTGCATTGAGATTTGGGAATATGTTTAGTGGTATCTGTCTACTATGGATCAAAATAATTAGGATCCTAAACAAGGATGACTCGTCTCACCATACGTCTTTACTATTATATCTTAGTGTCCTTCATGGCTTGTTAAATACTAGATTGATCATGTTGTCTTGGTGTGTCGAGAATTTGCCATTCTTCTCTTATGATTGCTCATATCTTATACGCTAATGATGATGATTTATACACATGCATTTTCTATAATAAAGAATGATTAGGACATTGTGGAGTAATATAGGCGTAACATAGGTTAAGTGGTGAATCTAAACAAATTTAAAGTGTTACTTAGTAAGGGGATTGAAGCAATAATGTAAGAAGATGAATACAAGAAAACTATATATATGTGCTAGGTTGCCCAATTAAAATATTTAGGAGTACCGATAATAATAGTCAAACTTCAGCAACAAGACTTGAATTTCATTATCAATCATGTTGAAAACTAGCCAAGATTGTTGATTAAGTCGCTATCAAGATAAGCCATAATGTCATGACTTAGTTTGCCAACTATTTTTGCTTATTACTTAGCCTATGTACTAAATTCAAGTGACACTATTGCAGAGTTAGAGAAATTTTTGTATTGTTACTTATGAGTAGTTCAAATGATAGTAACAAAATACATTATACTTATTAGAAAATGATAACTCTACTTAATGATGTAAGGCACTCAAAGTTTTCAATTTGTCAACCTGGTGGTCAATGTTTTTTGCAGAAAAATGTTAAGAGGTTTGTTACATGATGAGAATGTTTGTGAGTTCAATTCTTCAGGTTAAATAACTTTATAACAAATAATACTTTCCATAAGTATTTTGGTGCATGTCATATTTGTAAGTTACTCAATATTATAGCTCCCTAGACCACAAACAATATAGCATGGTAGATTATTATAGGTAATTTTTTACCTTTTCCTTCGATAGTTGGTTTTCTTCCTACTATTAAATGGCCAACCTACCTTAACATGGATGTGTGCATCCAATATTAGTAATAGAGTTGGTGAAATAGATGTGCTTTGCTTCAAATTGAGTGAGGATGTAGTGCTGGGCTTAAAGACTATACACAGTAGAAGATCTATGAGCCATAATTCTTCAAGGAAGTATTCCACATTGGTTTGGAAATGTAAGAGCAAACTCAAGAAAACATTTCCTTATAGAGAATAACATTAAATCTACTTTTTACAAGCATCTGAGTTCATCAAAGAGGGATTTAGACTTCTTATTTTACCCTTGGGGATGCACGACCATTGAAGGAGTGCAACATTATTTTTAAGAGTGCCATATAATGAAAGATCTTGTCTAGTAGCATTGCAAATGATTTATTAAAGCTTAGTAGGATTAATTATAGAGATGTCACTTTTATTTTTGAGCTCCTTAGTCAGATGTCTATTAATATGTAGGTGGCAACAACTTCTTAAGTTAGATGTGCTACTCTAACTTTATTCTACCTTTGTTGTAACAAGAACTTTTAGACACATTTGCAAAAGGTATTCAATTTAGCTACTCCACAAAGGAACATTCGCATTGTAGCTGCTTCTTGTTACATCTTATTGGACTCCTTTAATGGATTTGATTGAATTCAATTGCAAGATAGTTGTGCATGATGATTTGAATGTAGAATTTTTATTTTTTTTGCATGCAATGACATATGTAGACCTATTAGTACTATAGAAAAATTTTTGTTTCAGGTTTAGTTTCTACCATACAGTTTATTGCTATTCTTGACACAAACTTTTGAGAACTCTAGTTCGTAATGTCAAGTTAGTGATGATTGAATTAGTTTTAACTACAACCCTTGAACACTTAACAAGTTACTTCTTTCTACAACAAACAATAGCTCCTAGCATAGTGTCATTGCATATGTTCAGGGTATGCAGTCCTTCAAACTAAGCCATAAATTGCTAAGGAAATATCGCTATGGACTATGTTGCACATCACACATTTTTATACTTTTGATTGTGCTAAGGGAATGAAACTACTTAAACAACATCAACAATATATTTTAAAACATTTTATATAGTGTCCAAAGAGCAAAATTCACCAATACTTGGGGTGCATAGTCTATTATTGAGACTATGATAGCATCTGGACATCTTGGAGCCCCCACCATTCATTCTTAATTAATGATAATGTCATTCAAAAATCCTTTTGTTGTGTATTTTCATTGATAATTCCATAAATGTTCCCTCTAATTATGAAATA